>BQNB010069739.1:15274-33380 GCA_026074375.1 Tanacetum coccineum
AACTATTTATGTACACAAACTCTTTCCCGAGCCCCATACCCTCATAACCCATTCTATCAAGATTAGATTGTCTTGTTGTTTGGATTGCTTAATTTTTTGCTCAACTGCTTATATGCTAATCCTTAGCAGGCAAGTGGTTTCAAGAAGGCGGGATATGCTCTTTTAAAAGTGCTTATTTGCAATAAAGGCAAAGTGGTGTCTGGGGTTACTTAATTTGTATTCCTCCTACTTGAGCTGGACTTGAGAAGTGCCTTTTTAACTTGTATATGGCATCAACCGTAAAGCTTGATAGCCTATTTGCCAGTGTATCCGCTTTAATAACAGAGGTTCATGTATATAAAATTAAACCTTTTTTCGGAAGCACCTCAAAATAAAGAAAAGGATGTTACCAAGATCTTCATGTGAACAATCCCGGACTGTTATTTCCACTTGATATTGACACACCTGCAATCAGTCAGTATCATGATCATGATCAGAGAAAAATATATAGGCTTGGTTTCTTTTGAATAATAATAGAAAATTAGCAAATGCAAATTATTTAAATATATCTTACCCGCCTTGTGTTCCATGTAAACAATGACTGCAAATGTGCTAATATATTCATTGTCGTGATCACCTGTGAAAAAGAAGGTACATCGATGCACATTAGTTAATGGAAGTTATTTTCAATACAATGACGATTAAGCTTTCAATACCTTTAATAATGCATGCTGCGTTGGTTCATGTCAAAGTCTCTCTTCCACTTTGCTTCCACTCGAGCTACAGCTTCAGCATTGGTGTCAACGATACATCTTCCACTCCCACGTCCTATACATATCAGACCTACAAATTCCACATAAAAATCGTTATCCAGTTTATATTTAAAAATGTATACAAATGAAGTCGATGAAACATGTCGTTTACTAATCAACCTATTCAATACTTAGGTTTTGGGTGTTGCGCCAAACATGATCGTACCATCCATGCTAAATTCATACAAAACAATCAATCTTATACGCACACTTACCTAATTTCGCATATACTATAAGGCAAAACGTATACCTGTCCATAAAGATTCTCAATTCTGGATCGAAGAAACACACGAATCATATCCTTTGAATAAGACTGTTTCTGTGGCAACTAAATGGTTCCAATAAGCAATCCAAACAACTGAATACCTAAAACGATGCCAAAATTATCATTATTTTTACATTTAGACCCCACTTTTATCTCAAATCGATCCAAGAATAAAACAAAACTTAATATTTTTTAGCTAATATGCAACTAAACTTAAAACCGATATACATAATCAGAAAAAATAATGAACTTCGAAATAAGGAAAAAAAATCAAGATTTATGGCTTTGTTTGTGGTTAGATTCGAAAAAGGTGTGTACTTTTGTGTTCTAAATGTGCCATAGTATCTTATTTTGAAGTTGTGTGTGTGTGGTTCTTTATTTCGGTAGCTATTGTGTTTTTGAGCTTATTCAAAAGTTTCTCAAAATGTTCATACTAAAGACGTTGGTCTCTGATGTTCATGTTGAGAGTTAGATCAGTCAAACTTCTTTTTGTTTGTTTGCTATAATCCAAACAGGTACAACAGGTACGAAAGTGACATCTTTAGAGAGTTATCAAACGTAAAGAGTTAGCAGAGTAGAGAGTTATCTATCAGAAGTAGAGAATTATCTATCAGAAGTAGAGAGTTAGCAGAGCAGAGAGTTTATCAGATAGCGAGTTATCAGAAGTAGAGAGTTAGCAGAGCAGAGAGTTATCAGAAGTAGAGAGTTAGCAGAGTAGAGAGTTATCAGATAGCGAGTTATCAGAAGTAGAGAGTTATCAGATAGCGAGTTATCAGAGTAAAGAGTTATCAGAAGTACAGAGTTATCAGATAGCGAGTTATCAGAGTAGAGAGTTATCAGAAGTAGAGAGTTATCAGAGTAGAGAGTTATCAGAAGTAGAGAGTTATCAGAAGTACAGAGTTATCAGAGTAGAGAGTTATCAGTAGCGAGTTAGCAGGTACATTGAAGAAATTCTCCAAGGTCAAAGTCAAACGTTACGCTGCCCAAATTTTTCCAAAGTAGCGAGTTGACAGAGACTTTCATTTTGTATTAGCGAGTTATGACAGGGAAAAATTAAAGACCTTATCTAAGCTAATTACTAAACGTTACTCTGCCGATTTTAAAACTCGTTAGCGATTTGTCATAATTCCTTAAAGACTTGACCATTTCCGTAGAGGTTTGCCGCTTCAGACTTTGACAAACTCGAACCACAATCACAATCAAGGACTCAAAAGACAACTAATTCAACACAAACAAACCTTAATCTCAATAAATTTACATTCACGATTTTCTATTGATTTTTGTAAAATCCCGCGAAAGACTCAATTTTTTTCTTGGTTTTAATCATAGACTTGTAAAATCCCATGAACGTTAATTGCATTCAAAACCACAACTTCAATTAACACATCTACCTAATTCCTTCAATCATTTTCACTTCATAATTCAACAATCATTCATCATGACTACTCCAAGTGTAACTTCCACAGAAATGACAGGTCAAAATGCTTAACAACTCATGGCAGCTGTTCCAAGGGGATACTATTCACCAATGATTGCAATCATAGACGATATGCACAATGGCGATCACGGTTCTTAAATACATTGATAAAGATCCAAATTGGGTGATGCCTTGTGGTATATGCAATTCTCATAGGTCCTTACATATCCTATACTGTCATAATTCCAGCTGTACTGCAACGGAGAATTCTCAAGCTAGGTCCTGACGAACAACAGTTGAGGACTTGGTTGAATATGTCTCATGATAACAAAGCTCATTTTGAATCATTAAAGGAAGAATCATTGATATTGACTGGAATTGGAGATGAAATATACTCAATTGTTGATGCATGCAAGACAGCTCATGAAATGTGGGAAGCTATCGAAAGGCTACAACAAGGTGAATCTTTTTTTCTTTTTTTCTTTTTTTTGTACTCAACAATTCAGATGTCACAGACACATCTTATTTTAGGGAATTGGACAATTCACCTCTCACGGTTGGAGAAGAAACAATTGAGTCATAGTACACAAGGTCTTTACAAGCATGATGAAAATGTAATGATTAAGAAACAACTTGACAGTTGCTACGATACAAGTTAATGTTCAGTTTCTTCAACAACTTCAACCAGAATGGTCAAGGTTTGTAACAATTGTCAAGCAACAACACAAGTTGGATGAAGTTTCATATCACAAGCTCTTTTGACATATCTGAAACATTATCAAAGAAGTAATGAACTATGTGCTGAAAGAATAGCCAAGAATGTTAATCCATTAGCACTTGTTGCTACTGCTCAACCATATCAAGATCCATATTATCAAACATCAAAGTCTCACACAAATACATTATGCACCAACTTCAAAAGCTTCATTCCATACCCAATATCTATGCAAATACATGACACAAAGCAAAGAGACAGCCAACAAAATATCACACCTTCCATTGAGTCAACTTAATGAAAAAGAAGACAGTGCTTCCTGCTACAAGCTCAGAAGGATAAGGAAATGAAGAAGAATTTGGCACTCATTGCAAAGTATTTCAAGAAGATCTATAAACCTACCAACAACAACCTCAGAACTTCCTCAAACACCAGAAACAAGAATGTGGGAAAATTACTACTGTCAGTACAGATTGACATTCTGTCTTAGACGTGTGGGATAATCAGAGGGGTCATTGGACTGTTGCTGGACTAGGGAAACTGTAGGGTGGTCTAAGTAGTGCAGCAGTCTGGATACAGTGTTTCAAACTGCAAGGAATTTTGTCATTTTGCTAAGGAATTGCAGGAATAGCCAAAAACGGGTTAAAGTCTCCACGTATCACAAGGAAAAAGATGTTGCTGTGTAAACAAGTGAGAAAAGGTGTTTCATCTTTAAGCGGAGCATATGACTGGTAGCAGACACGGATGAATGAGATGACAAAACAAAGAGTTTGGATCACATTACAACTATTTGGCAATGATTCAGGAGGTTAATAATGAAGACTCAAGCATGATTATGTTCATTGAAAGGTAACAATAAGATGTTGGAATTTAATGTGTTTGCCAATGAAATACAACATTTACTGTGCAATAGGAATCCATTAGTAAAAATGATATAGTGAAACGCGGTGATAGTAATGTCATACTGATGAACAGGATAGGTGTGATAATGATATTCTGAATGGACCAAAATGTAGAATGTTGATGATGAGCGTGTTGCGCTTTGCTAATTTAATTGCAATTTAAAACTTAATGTCTGATGAAATAAAGATTCAAAAAGCCAATTAAGAAAGCAAAAGATCATTGACTCTAGAATTGAATGCAGTGCAAATCTTATTCTTGCGGAAACTAGTAGAACTCTAGGGGAATCTGATAGTATTCGGGATAGTTGCCTAGTTGCACTTCAAAACAAATAGACTGAGCTTGAGAAGTACATGTCCTTTAATGATCGTACTGTTGACTATGAGAAACTTAAACATAAGTTAAATGAAACTCTATGACTATTAGCTCAAAAGGACATTGGACATAAAGGAAGTTAAAACTTAAAGCCTAAGAAATTTCAGTGTCAAAGATAAACACGATGAGTTAGTCTCAAAAGAGTTCTTTTTAACAATAGTCAACATTACAGAAGGTCTTGTCAGGATTTAAAAAAAAGGTAATAAGCGATTTGAAACTTAAGAAGAGTAATGTTATTGACCAAAATTATTTCAATGGAAAAGAATTAAAGTTTTTGACTGGAATTTTTTACAAACAGAGTCACTTCAATCCAGGAACATTCATAGGTTAGCAACACACATGCACAACATTTAATGGAATCAAGACTACCTTGCTAATCCAATGTGCCTCCAAAAAAGGCCTCAAATTAATTAACTGAGATACCATGTTTGCTTGGTTCCCACATGACCAATCTAATCCCTGCATAACCAGACTCCTTCCCCGATATGGTAGAGTTTCTGACTATTGAAGAAGAGAGTCGATCACATTGAAATTAAGACTTAGTGAAACCCCAATGACTACACATAAGTTAATAGTCTTTATGAAATTTTAAACCTTAAGACCTCAGGAATATCTTGTTCAGTTTGCACATGCAAATAAATAAGAAAGAAAATGTGGAGGGAAATCATTTGGTGAATACGAAACCAATATTTTACAAAAACATCAATTTTCTTACCTGTGTCCAAATCAATAAGCAAAAGTAGACAAGTGTATAAGTCCAAAACGACAAAATAAACATAAATCATCTTAGAGAACATTGTTCCGACTAAAGCTTGGTAAAAACCACTTTTAAAGGATCGTTTCTCGTGCCCAACTGCTCATGACTTGGAAATCCTAATAACATAAGACATGTGTGATGCTATTGCCAGTTAAGACACAGAATGATAGTTTCATATTTGTTCATGAACTTAAGGATGAATGCCTGTCGATCTAAAGTACGTGAATCCTTATTAAAAACGAAATTGACGAACTTAAATCAGATAAAAGCTGGGGAATTTGCAAACCATGTATGATATTACTCTTGCAAGAATATATGTTATATGATGTTATGTGTTTTTATTTGCATTCTTTATCTGATTTAGATGCATACACTGAATTGCATTGCTTATATCTTCATAAAGTCAAAGAATGGAAGGTCTTGCAACAAAAGCCTTTCAAAACAATCTGAATCTGTTAGTAAAGATGTTACACTGAGCTTTAAGAAGTTTTCTAATTTAGAAAAAAAAACTAGTTTCTCTTGATAACTCTGTTTACAACCATGATCAAGAACAAAATAAATAAACCATGACACAGTTATGCAATTAGTAACTGCGTCAAATGTTATTTCAAAAGAACTTGAAACAATATCTCCAAAATACAAGATTTGAAAGCTAACTGCCAAGACAAGAACATTGCCATTTATATGAGGTTAAAGAAACTCATTGAAAAATGCAAAGGATATCTGTGGGGAGGAAACTAAGTTAGACTAAACCATCTGTTGTTCGACAACCTAATGCTCAAAGGATTCCAAAACCATCAGTTTTAGGAAAACGACTTCTTTTTCGGACTCTCTTGAGAGGAATTTTTTTTCAAAGAACAAGTCGACCTCCAAATCTAATGAGTTAGTTAGAGGGTTTATCAAAACAGTCATTCACAGAATTTGCATTAACTGAACGTAAGCTGTAAGAAACACAAATGTGATTAAACCAGGCATGTATCAGATTGACACTAGGACAACACAAACTAGAGCACCACAGTTGCCTCAGACCTCTAGGAATACTAATCCTCGTGTGTCTACATCTACAAGAGTAAATCACAGAACTAATGTTAGCAGACCACAACTTAAGAGCACTCAAATGAAAGATAAGGTCGTGCCAAACACTAGTCAGTAAATTAAAAAGACTGAAGTCAGAATTACCACATTGGATTCTAATATTTCTAATCAATCAAGTCTGTTAATGAGTGTATGTCAGTTTAAAATATGAATTAGAATGTTAATTGATATGTTGTGCTACTTGTGAAAAATGTGTATTTAATTTCAAACATGATGCTTGTGTTTTAAATATTTGATTGACTGTGTAATCGCATTGAACGAAGAACGCTAGGGTTAGTGCCTATTAGTACTAGAAAACCCAAAAGTCAAGCGAACAAATCTGTTGCAACACACCGTAAGAAAACAGTTGCATCAGAATCCACTGTCCAGAATTCCAAGAGTTACTATATGGTGGATATATGAGAAAATAAGTAAGTCGTTGGAACTTGTGTGGATAGAAAAACATGCACACATCAGGATATAATGGGTTCCTAGACAAAATGAATAGGGTGCCTAAAGTTAGGAATGATACTGTGAAAAAGAGGAGTTGTTTTGTCATAGATAATGCATCTTATGGATAACTAACTGTCTTGAAATCACAAACACTTTAGGATCCAATATGTCTGTATTCCATCGTCTCTAATTCTCTTGCAGATTGTACAAGTCATCCTATTCATTGTTGACTCGGGATGCACAAAGCACATGACGGGCAATATATCGATTCTGTGCAATTTTGTTAAAATATCTGGGTACTGTTCGTTTTGGCAATGATCAATTTGCTCCAATTATTGGTTATGGAGATTTGGTTCAAGGAACTTCACGATCAACAAGGTTTATATATGTCGAAGGCCTAATCATATATCTTCTCGGTTGGTCATTTTTGCTGATTCGGATTTGGTGGGTTGCTTTTCGGAAAATCTATGTGTTTCGTTAGTTAGAGATCTTCAAGGAAACGATCCTTACTCACGGTAATCGGGATATGATCCTCTTTAACAATTTCTCTTCAAGAAAACAACCTTCATCAACTCCCAATCTGTATCCATGGCTAAAGCTCTCCAACTCAAGCATGGTTATGGATCGATGGACTTTATCATCTTATACTTCGATCTACATCAAACTTGCTCTTCAATTGATAGATGTCGGACTTGGTTTTACCAAAGTTGAAAAAGTCAAGATCAAACTATGTTCCTCTGTCGAAGTGAGTAAAGCAAAAAGGAGTTCTTAAAGACAAAGATTATTCCCAAGTTCAAAAGGAACGGTTAAATTTGCTCTCATTTGACTTATGTGGTCCAATGCGGGTTGCTAGCATAAATGGGAAGAAATATATTTTGGTAATTGTAGACGACTACTCAAGATATACCTGGACTCTCTTTCTACGTTCCAAGGATGAAACACCAGAAGTTTTAAAAGATTTTTTCACAATGATCCAAAGAAATCTTCAAGCCCTAGTAATTTTTGTTCGAATTGATAGAGGCACTGAGTTCTTAAACAAGACACTTATGACATTCATCTAAAGAAGAAAGGATATTGAGCATCAAACTTCCTACTCCTCAAAACACCTGATTAGACGGCGTTGTCGAAAAGACGAAAACCGTAACTCTTGTGAGGCTGCTCGAACGATGCTCTCAGCTTCTAAACTTCTTGTGTTCTTTTAGGCTGAAGCAATTGCAACCACATGCTATACTCAAAACAAATCTATCATCATTCTGACACATGAGAAAACGGCATATCACATCATCAATGACAGGAAACCTTCAATTAAACACCTTCACATTTTTGGTTGCACTTGTTACCTAAAACCGAGAATGGTGGGGAAAAATTAGATAGATGAAGAAAAAGGGGGATCCGTACATTTGGTGGGATACTCGCTCAGTTCAAAAGGATATCGTGTATTTACAATAAAGAGACAAGATTAATATGTTGAATCAATACATTATCAATATTTGATGAGTCAAAGAGAAATGTCTAGATGTCTGTGCTATGACACTTCAGCCTCGTTCCTAACAACAAAAGCATCAGATTATGCAAACTATGAACTGTTCCTCAAACTACAATTGTTTTCTCCTTCTAGCAGATACAACAACTCCATCACAACAAGAGTTGGATCTTCTTTTTGGTCCTTTGTACGATGATTTTCAATGCGTGGGTACTTTACTTGTCAAAAAGTCTTCGTCTCCCAATCGACCAATATACTCAACAAAGACACACTACTACAATGAACTATTCAACCACATTCAGAACATCAATCTCTTATAAATGTTCATGGGGGGTGAGGAAACAACGATAATCAAGAGATATACGAACATGAATTTACTAATCCTTTTGATTACACCGGTACAAGAATGGTTGTTTGAGTATTCCCTCACGCAATATTGTAATTCAATATGCATACCTTCATTTCACACAGATTCCGCAAAATTACCGCATGGACGAAAGATTCACCATTAACTCAAGTTTGTGAGAAATCCATCCAAGCCAGTGCAAACAAGAAGACAACTTGCAACTGATCCTAAAATGTGTATGTTCGCACTCACCGTGAGTATTGTTGAACCAAAAACCATTAAGGAGGCAATGGCTGATTCTGCATGGATAGAAGGCCAATGAGGAAGAGCCTTCATCAGTTTACAGACTCCAAGTCTGGAACTCTGTTGATTAAAACCCTTGGCAAGACGTAATCAAGCTAAAGTGGTTATGGAAAACATAAAGGATGAAGATCCAAACAGTAATCGCAACAATAGCACGACTTGTAGCTAAAGGTCTATGTCTCAGACGAGGGTTTTTGATTTCTGATAATAATTGCTCCAGTTGCTTAGCTTGGAAGCTGTTCGGATTTTCGTGCATTTATGCTAGACAATAGTCTTTTCCAATTTATCAGATTGGATCGTGGAAAACGACAATTTCTTAATGCGTCCACGAAGGAGGAAGGTTTATGTTTTTCGCAAAACCAGACGACGTTCGTTGATCCTGATCATCCAGAAAAGGTTTACTTTCTAGGAAAGCTCTATATGGATTAAAACAAGCTCCAAGAGCATGGTATGATGAACTCTCAAATTTCCTGATATCCAAAGGTTTTACTAAAGGTACCATTGACCCTACCCTATTCATGATAAGATATGGGAAGGACATTCTACTTGTGCAAATTTAACATTGGATGACATTTTTTTTAGGTCAACAAAACCTTATGTTCTAACAATTTGAAAAATTTAATGCAAGTCAATTTGATCGATGTCCTTTAATGGGGGAAATGAATTTACTTTTTGGACTTCTGATTCCAATCCACACGCAGTATCTTTATCAATCAGGCCAAGTACGCTTTAGAAATACTTAAAAAACATGGTATGGAAAAAGGACAAAGCATTGGTACACCAATGGCTACGAAACCTAAATTAGATGCAGACTTGAGTGGTGAACCCGTAGACCAAACTGACTACCATAGTAAAATCGGGTCACTCATGTATCTGACATCTAGTAGACAAGACATAGTGCAAACAGTATGTTATTGCGCAAGATATCAAGCAAGACGGACTGAAAAACACCTCAAAGAGGTCAAAAGGATCTTTCGATACTTAAGGGGTACCATTAACATGGGACTCTGGTATCCGAAGGGTTATAGCTTTGAACTAACAGCTTTTTCAAATGACGACCATGCCGGATGCATTGATACTCGCAAAAGCACTTCTGGAGGAATACAGTTCCTAGGTGATAAGTTAGTCAGCTGGATGTCAAAGAAGCAGGATTGTACTGCAATGTCATCCGCAGAGGCTGAGTACGTGGCGTTATCTGCAAGTTGTGCTCAAGTAATGTGGATGAGGACACAACTTAAAGATTATGGCTTCAACTACAACAAAATACCGTTGTACTGCGACTCTCAGTCAGCCATAGCAATCTCATGCAACCCCGTGCAACACTCCCGTACCAAGCACATCCATACTCGATATCATTTCATCAAGGAACAGGTTGTAAACGGTATAATTGAATTGTACTTTGTCAGAACTGAATACCAATTAGCTGATATGTTTACTAAAGCCTTACCCGAAGATAGGTTTCAATATCTTGTAAGGACGATACTGAAATGGTATGGTGAATGTTTTGACTCAGCTGAATCGGGTTTGACAAATTGAATCTTGCTAGATATTCCATCAAACATCGACATGTACATATTTATGAAAAAAAGAAAAATACAAACATATAAAATTTCAAAAAGAAAATAAAAATCAAAAAATCAGAAAATGTTTCACAAAAAATATTCTTTCTCGCCATGTCTCTGGAATCGACTAACATTTAACGTACCATAGAAATGATTATTAACATCGAACTATTCCGGGCATGTAAATGAAGTTCGAACAGGAGTTTCAAATGCTTTCAAAACATGTCATTTCTAATTTTCTTTATGACTTGTAATTGCTCTCAGATTGCAACTCGGACCCAAACGACAAAGGAGAGTGTACGCATAAGTGCGCTTATCCTTAGCGTTAGAAGAGAAGTCTTCTAACATTTGGTTTTTCAAAAAGTTGAACATAATTTTTCAAGAATTTATCACTGACGATTCATAATCTTTCAAAATTGTGTGTTCAACACTCCATCCCTCATAAAGATTTACAAGACAATTCTTCTACAATTGGTGTCATTTTCAAAATGAGTCAATGTTTGAGGGGGAGTTTTTTGAAAAACAAAGTTTTAATGATTTTGGATACATCATAACATGACAATATTTATGTATTCAAAACATTATAAAAAGTCTTAATAACAACTCAGTAATAATAATGACTACTCAATAGATTGTATGTTATAAGATGATTTAGTGGTTGAGCATAATTTTTCAAGAATTCTTCAATGACAATTCATAATCTTTCAAAATTGCTATAAGTGCTCAAACAATGTACCCTCAGAATTAATTATATTGCATTTTACAACTCGTTTTTCAGGTATCATTCTTCGGTGTAAAACATATGTAACATTTAAGGCTCGGCGAGCAAGGTTTATTGCTATTCCTGAATTATAAATTCTATGCTATGTATAATTAATCATCTTTCCCACAGTATTTTCATGCAAAATTTTTAATCACAAAGTATTCAAAAAACTAAGTGAATTAGCATTTAAATAAGGGAGAAGAGAATGTAATTAAAAATGTGATCTTGAAAAATAATAAATGATCTAATCGACTTAAAGTGCTTGATACTCTTCGAAAAAAGGTTTTATGGTTACGATCTCATACCCAACAACATCTTAATTTCACGACGATTCTGAAGTCATAAGGTGGTTAGGTTAGGTATTAGTCCTATGATCCAACTAGAACTCAGAGGGATCTACCCAAGGACACTCCCATGTTAGAAATTGCCAGTCCTTAGGTTGGAATTGAGAGATGAATGAGTTTAAAGGGAATAATGCGACTAAGATGAGCCTAACAATGGAACAATACAACAAGGTGTTAGTAATGTCTTATGGTAAGCACTGAGGTGGTGAAGACATGAACAAAGAAATGTAAGGATAATGGTCTAAAGAAAGATAGCCCTCCATATTAACTTTAGGGCAGAAACCGGGTCAATACATTAATATATCGGTTTTTACGAAGATGAATTCTGATATGAAGACGACATCATGGACCAGTGATTCAATGCAAACCCTTACAGCATTCGGTTTCTTCTTTTTTTTTTTCTCAAAAGAAACTTGTCTCGTTTGTCACGGAGATACACACGACTTTTATTGACTTTCTCACTCTGAGTTAGTTAATATTGAATAGGTGACAGTCTGCTCCAGCCTTCGATTACTAAAACCAAAACGCACAAATCGAGTCTAGAGCCAAGAGATCAATAAAATAAATCTCATTAGAACACATTCCATTACAAACACTTGTTGAACATCAATAAGTTCACAAGCTGTTAACAAGAGTCATACGCGTTATCCATGTGATTTTGCCATAACATCCGAGTGATACTTATGTATACACCGTGAAGATGGAAATCCTGCTTGAGCCAACATCAAACAAACTCTTGGTAGGTGACTTGCGAGATTCTTTATGAATCAAACTTATGTCAACTGGAAAGAAACGATGGTACGATTCTATGAGAATCAAACTTGTTCTAGTAAATGAATTGATGGTTTAATCAAAAAGATAGTAACTATCTGATTCACTCTTATCGTGTTGTCTGCTTTGAGACGCTCCGGTAACGAGAATGGCTAGTGCACCTGCGAAACCCTGTCAAGAAGATTCATTTGAATCTATCTGATCACAGGCAGTATTTATACTGATTAACGGGGAATCGTGGTTATTGCAACCTTATTCGACGAAGTTACAAAGACACTCTTGTCCATATCTATTGATTATCACTAACGTAAACTTGCAGGTTATACGGTGGTGGAGGTATCCCATTCCAGCTGAAGTCGGATTCATTACCACATGCTCATGCTCAAAGACATACTATAAGCATCAAAGATTTAGAGACAAAGACATCCGCAAACTCTGATATAAAAGATCTTCCTTCAAGATATCAAGTCTATCAAGGGAGATTGTTAATAAGCTTTCAAGATGATGTAAAGTATGAGCATGTTGGTCAAGACACAAGATCGCAAGGCGGTAAAGATGAGACTAAAGGATAAAGATTTAAAGATCCCAGATGAAAAGACAAAGTTAAAAGACAATGACAAAGGCTCAAGATCAAAGATCGCAAAGCATGAAGGAACAAGCCTACAACGTAGACAGAGACAAAGATCACAAGAGCTTAACGACAAAAAGCAATCTCATTGATCTCAAGAAGGAGTGTCACAATGAACTCACTTCGGGGGAGATTGTTAGCCTCAAATATTGAGTCGAACATGGAAGTTCGTTCATTAAGAATATTAAGACTCGGTCATTTAATTATGTAACATTATAATAGGCTAGAACGGGTAAACGGGCTTGTTTATGTAAGCTAATCAGTCACGTGTATCGGGCGAAAGCCCAAGTAATCTCTAGCTCGGCCCGTAGAAATACCAAAGGTATGTAAGCCTTTTGGTTTAAGTATAAATACACCTCTCTAAGGAAGGAGAGGTGGTTGGTTCATTTGTAAACTTTTGTCTTGCAAGTAAACTTCCCATTCCTTATTTCTCTCTCTACTTTCTCTCACTAAACTCTTATCTAAACTTCCTCCTATTTTCTTTTTATTTTCTTGTATAATCCATGTAACAACGTATGAAGTGAAGAGATTAAATTGGTTCTGACAGCTTCGTTTCTTTTAAATAATAATAGAAAATTAGCAAATGCAAATTATTTGAATATATCTTACCCGCCTTGTGTTCCATGTAAACAATGACTGCAAATGTGCTAATATATTCATTGTCGTGATCACCTGTGAAAAAGAAGGTACATCGATGCACATTAGTTAATGGAAGTTATTTTCGATATAATGACGATTAAAGCTTTCAATACCTTCAATAATGCATGTCACGCTCTTCCTGTCAAAGTCTCTCTTCCACTTTGCTTCCACTCGAGCTACAGCTTCAGCATTGGTGCCAACGATACATCTTCCACTCCCACGTCATATACATATCAGACCTACAAATTCCACATAAAAATCGTTATCAAGTTTATATTTAAAAATGTATACAAATGAAGTCGATGAAACATGTCGTTTACTAATTAACCTATTCAATACTTAGGTTTTGGGTGTTGCGCCAAACATGATCATACCATCCATGCTAAATTCATACAAAACGATCAATATTATACGCACACTTACCTAATTTCACATATACTATAAGGCAAAACGTATACCTGTCCATAAAGATTCTCGATTATGGATCGAAGAAACATACGAATTATATCCTTTTGGTAAGACTCTTTCCGTGACAACTAAATGGTTCCAATAATCAATCCAAACAACTGAATACCTAAAACGATGCAAAAATTATCATTATTTTTACATTTAGACCCCACTTTTATCTCAAACCGATTTAAAAATAAAACAAAACTTGATATTTTTTAGCTAATATGCAACTAAACTTAAAACCGATATACATAATCGAAAAAAATAATGAACTTCAAAATAAGCAAATGCTTATTGGAAACAGCTTTTCTCATTCCCAGTTAATCATCATATTTGAATAACCAATCCCAAACATTCGAAAAACGCAATAATCAGTTTCAAATTCAACCCCAAACAACCCTTTAGATATATTGATCACAAAATCCATTCTTCGAATAAAAAAGACAAAGCATTTATCAAACAATCGATAAATGAATGGTTTATCATAAACTTACCTAAGATAAAAGTTTCGGCCCCAATCAACGAATAAGTAATTTACATGTTTCGACCAATTATGCAACCTGCATAAACGACCCCTTTTAGCACCCTTACAGAAATAGTTACATAGCATATTAAGATTTTTATATTTTTTGAGCCATTAGAAAGATACCCATTTTCAAACACACCTTTTGTGGTTGACTCGTCCCGCTAATAGTGTCTTCAACCACCATTACTGTCAAGAAAAAAAGGCTGCTCTTACAAAAATGAAAACTTATCTTTCTTGATCGAATGTTTCCAAAACTCTCATCTTCCTTGAACCGTTTATCCCTCTTTTTCAGTGATTCCAAAAGTCTGCATACCCAAAACACATAACATTTTCTCCATCAAGACAAACGAAATCCCATTACAAAAACTGAAAATTTATACCATTACGCCTTAACAAACCCTATAAGCATTCATTGGAACGAAAACCTCGAGAACATAATATTTAAACCATTAGAAATTAAGGTTTACAAACCTGTTTGTTGCTAATGAGGCATCCGATAACAAACATCGGATTAGCTCTGCCGCCTCTATTTATTCTGGTGGCCAAGATTCGGGTCACCAAAATTCGATTTGTGTGTTTTGTTTGGCCGACTCACTCTTGATAATAAGAAAAGAAAGTGGTTGCATGTATAATATGAGTTAGTGGGTTTGATGAGTAAGAGGAAGAAAGAGACACGTGGCTGTTATTCTTGCTTATAAGTGTAGAGAATCGTTAATTACCGATTATAATAATAATATGCTACTGTAGATAAGGATTAAAGAATTATAAGTTACTGTTCATTAGATTTAAAAAATAGTTTTTTTATAATTAAAAATTTGCTACTGTAGCAAATGTGTCTTGGTCAAAGTTACGCCTAGTGTAATATATATATATAGTTATGATCAAATAAGAAGTTTTCTTAAAATAAGAAGGATAAGAAGTAACTATAATCGTATATTCGAGATGCACCGACTTAAATTAGATGCATCTCTATAATCTTAGATGCATTATAACGCATCATAATATGTTTTCTAACTTTTAATTAGATGCATATACATATATTATATGCATTTTATTTTTTCTCTTGTTTTTTGTTCATCTGCATGTGCCAAAATCATGAAAATCAATTTGCACCATCTACACATCAAATTAACTTTCAAAACTCAAAATGGTGCATCTATATGAATAGAAATGCATCTAATGCAAGTCGTTGCATCTCAAATGTGTGGTTTTAGTCACTTCTCACCACTTTTTATTTTAATTTACTTCTCACTGGATCCCTACTATATATATATATATATGTTGTGTGTCTGCGTCTATCAATCTCATTGGCATTGTTTGATGGTATATAAATTTATGTACCATGGGTATGTTTGGTTGCAGGCTTATCAGGATTATAGGGGCTTGGTCTTTTAAAATAAGTCGGTTTATAAAATAAGTCTCGTTTGTCACGCAGGCTTATGAAAAGGCTTTTAAAATAAGCCGGCTTATAAAATAAGCCTCATAATAGGGGCTAAAAACTTTAGCCCGGGGTTTTTGAACCATAAATTACTTATATACCCACAAAAATATCTAACATATACAAAAAAATTATTTAATTATGTCATTTTTAGTAATTTTGCAATAATAAGCCTCAGCCCCAGCAATTTGCCAAACAAGTTTAAAAAATACAAATTTTAATTTCGGGTTATAATATAAGCCCCACCTCAAGCCAAGCCCAACACAAGCTTCAGCCCCAGCCCATTTCGCTAAACATACCCTAGGCGTTCCAAAAAATAGCTACAAGTCTTCAACTATGGTTTCATTAACGCAATTTACTTTTTTGATATCGTAAGCAAATATAATGGAGCTACAAGCGAATTTTATAAATTTTCACATGGCGGTAAAATTTAATTCAAATACATTAGCATATATTCAATCTATACTATATTATAAAACATTTGAGATATTTTCATATTTAGAAAGTCTGAAAATTCAGACTTTTCTCTTTCTTTTTATGAAAATATCCGTTTTTAACAATAAACACATCCATCTCATTTTATGTAACAACTTTTTGTTATACCGTCTATCTCATTTTAGGGAGACACATTTTAAAGTGACATGTGTCACTTCTTCATTAAAAAGTCACTTTTATTTTTAAATTGAAATATCTTTTTATCTATTTATTTTTTTATAATTTAATTTCATCAAAATTTTTAAAATTTTGTGCTATTTAATTCAACATCCATTTTAATATATTTTTAATAATTTTTAGTTTTTTTTAATTTTTAATGCCCTCAAAATCGTTGTTTTGCGCGGGTAACGTGCTAGTACTATATTATAAAACATTTTATTTTTAGAAAGTCTTAAAAATCCAGACTTTTAAACTTACTTGTTATGGAAATATAATTATATACAATCTTAACCATCATCTCATTTTAGAGAACCATATATATGTCACTTCTTAATTAAAAAACCACATTTATTTTTAAATTAAAATATCTTTTAAACTATTTATTTTTTTATGATTTAATTTAATCATAATTTTTAAAATTTTATGATCTTTAATTCAACATTTATTTTCATATATTTTTATGAATTTTTAGTTTTTTTTATTTTTAGTGTCATCGAAACTGCTGATTTGCGCGGGCACCGTGCTAGTTTATATAAAAATGCGAAGCCTTTTAGAGTTTTGGAAAGACAAACGAGTTTAGCCACAAAAAAATATCTATGATTGTATTTCTTCATTTTATTTTGAATCATGTCTACCATTATAATTATTTCTAAACAATACGTTTACCGGGGGACCCGACCCACCCAAAAACCGGGTCTCATTAAATGTTTTTGACCCGGCAATTAATAAAGGTGTGTTTTTTTTTTTTTTTTAACCATTTTTTTTTCCTTTTTTTTTCTCAAAAAGTTTTTAAAATAAAAATTTCCTTTATTTTCCTCGGAATACCCTCTCGCGCTGTTTGAGTCATCGGTCTGTTTTTTTATGAATAAAACTTTAAGTTTCCTCAAACCTCACGCTCCGCTAATCGTCCCGTTCTTTTTTTTTCTCAAAAAATTTTTAAAATAAAATTTTCCTTTTTTTTTCTCGGAATACCCTCTCGCACTGTTTGAGTCATCGGTCTGTTTTTTTATGAATAAAACTTTAAGTTTCCTCAAACCTCACGCTCCGCTAATCGTCCCGTTCTTTTTTTTTTCTCAAAAAATTTTTAAAATAAAATTTTCCTTTTTTTTTCTCGGAATACCCTCTCGCACTGTTGGAGTCATCGGTCTGTTTTTTTATGAATATTTTTTTTTAACAGTTAGTTTTTTTTACCAGTTTTTTTTCTCAAAAAGTTTTTAAAATAAAACTTTCCTTTTTTTTTTCTCGGAATACCCTCTCGCACTGTTTGAGTCATCCGTTTGTTTTTTTATGAATAAAACTTTAAGTTTCCTCAAACTTCGCACTCCGCTAATCGTCTCGCAACGGCGCGCGGTCGCCATTTTTTTTTTCCTTTTTTTTTCAATAAATTTCTAAAATAAAATTTTCCTTTTTTTTCCTCGGAATACCCTCTCGCATGCATTAAATGGCCTTTTG
>BQNB010069740.1:0-30170 GCA_026074375.1 Tanacetum coccineum
GACTCGTTTATCCGTTGCTTACAGAACATGATAAATTGGTAGGATCTTACGATCTCGATCCGATCTTACGATCTCGATCATGCAAATACAAAAACGATCCCAGGTGGGATCGCAATCTTGACAGTCTTGCTTCTTGCTATTCTAAGACTAGGAGAACCTTAAAAACACAAACTATATGGTTTTTGACACAAAAAGTTTGAAATCAAGATTCTTGCACACAAAATCTTTTTTCGAACAAAAAACAACAAAAAATGAAGATTTTTAAGTTTTTCCAAAGTTTTTCTTATACAACTACCCTATACTAAGATAACCAAAGAAGAAAGTACTATCTTTATGGTATTAGAACACACAAAAGATGAACTCTTTTATATGGTGTTTGAATCAAACGCACGCCTAAACCAAGTAAGAAAAACGCACACAACACCTAACTAAATCACCCCATGGCTCTTGATACCAATTGTAGAATATATGATGTATCTTATCTCATAATAAAATGACAAGAAATTTAGAGAGATAGTGGAAGGATTGAATGTAACACCCCCAAATTGGGACGCAGCGGAATATGAGTTTGAGGGTGGTACATCATAGATCAATAGCACAAGATATATATAAAAACGACCAAAATTTAAAACTAATACATTGGATTTAGCAAAGTGTTTGTTACAAAAGCCCAAAGCTTTACTTGTACATTGTTCAAAATACAAAGATTCTAGTTCATAGCAAATGTTTCCCCAAAATGTAATGAAACCAAATCTTTAAGCATGTGACATCCAAAATATAATCACCAATGTATCAATTGCACCTCGTGCCTTATTGACCTTCTGAAAAACATTGCTTTAAAACGTTAATAAAATGTTGAGTGAATTTATAGGTTTGTAAATATATAATGTAGGACCGCAAGATTTCTCCATGATAATACAACAGATGCAACATCATAAAATGTAATTACGTTTTCCTAAGCTCATGACACTAAAGCTCGACAAGTATGAATTGCAATATAAATTGTCAACATTGCCCATGATGATGTTCTAACCCGCAACATCCTATGTCCGACATGGTATATGTTCGTTTGTCCAGTGATAGCTAATCACCCGAATGGGGATGTCAATCCCAAATAGATCTATTTATAACATTCGCGCTCACAACAGTAATTGACAGTTCATGATTATGGGCTCAGATGGGTTATCGCTACTTAGGCAAACACGTAATCGTAATGTAAAATGTCCACTTGCGTCCAATTGTAAAACATGCATATGTTTCTCACCCCAAAACTTGTAAATTATTGTAAATGTAAAACGTGGGGCTATGAACTCACCTTGAGTGAATTGAACAATCAACAATGTATATCACAACAAATAATGCGTCACGATAATGACCGAATGCAACCTAATCAAGTATAGGTCGTATAAGTACTAAGCACTTTGAATAACTACTACCATATATAATTCTATATAGCTACATCACCATCTAATCGTGTTTGTGAAAACGTATTTATAAAGTTAAAACGTTTATAAATATTTCCTTAGTAAAAACGACGCAACTTTCTCGTTTTAAGCCCGTTTGGTATGTTTCTTACGTCTACGATTTCGTATTAAGACGACTTATCAAAATATTACAATTTCATATTTTTAAACCTACTGGTGCACAGTACTTTTTACTGTTCATGACAGTTATAAACTTATTTTTATAACTTTAATTAACGTAAAACCCGTAAATATCGTATTTTATTCGTTTTAACTCCGTTTTAGTGATTCTTTCTAGTACGTCTTCGTAATTAAAAGTTTTATCAAATTAATAATGTTTTCAAAATGTTCATGTCTAAGATGAACAATAACTTTTATAAAAATAGTTTTATAAAAGTATTTATTGTCGTAAACTCGCGTAATTCATAACTCCTTCATTATTAATCATAAAATTATGATTCTTATTGTTTTGAAATCCTAAAATTAAGTACTAACTGATAAAATATGTTTTCATTTTCATTAGATTTGAATAGTATTTGGTTTTTATTAAATTTCTTTTATAAACGCGTTTAATTAACGTATAACTTAAAATTAGCGTATCTCCTTCGTTATAAATCGGTTTTTCGAGTTCTCTACATGCCCACGATTCTTATGACATGTATTATTTAATAAAATCATAAAATATATGCCTTAAAATTCGAATTCTAACAGCCCCCTTTTGATATTTTCTCAAAATGTGTTTAAAAGTTGTTTTTAAAACTTTTTAGTTTCACCACTTTGTTACAAGTCCATTACAACCTTCAATATCATATGTCTTACATCCTTAGGGTCTCTAGTCCATGATTAGTCCATATATTGTCCAAGAATCACAAGATCCATAAGTTTACATACTCATTTGTCCATAACTTTATATAAGCATACTTTTTAAGTAACTTGTTTATATATAATTTTTATACATAAACCATACTTGTACATTACTTACACATCCATTATAACATGATGTTAAGATCCATATATCATATGTAAGAGTATACCAAATCATAAACAAGTGTAAAAATCCATTTTTACAAGTAAATAAGTCCTTAGATGGTGATTAACTATATAAACATCATATATGCATAAAATCACAAATGTAAAGAGATTTAGGCTTTTAGGTAACCTTAATATGAAGTATGGTGATGAACAACAAGATCTAATCCCTTGTTTAGCAAACAAACCCTAGCTTCCAAGACCTTGAAAACTCTAATTTCAAGTAAACCCTAATCTTAAACTTTCTTGCTTTAACACTTGTAAACCTTAAAGCAAACTTTCTAAACAGCTTAGGTTATCTTAGATATGATGTAGGAACACTTGTAATTGTTGTAAATAAAATTTATATGGATGGTTTATGGTTATGGTTTTAGGTCGTGGGCTATAAGGAAGGAAATGGGAGAGTTTTGTGTTGTTTACACCTTAGGAATGAGAGTGTGTGTGTTCTATCTTCTAGTTTAGGCATTATATACTCTAAGACAAGTCAAGGAACATCTAGAGGAATTCTAGGAAGACATTGGTCTTTCACTATTAGGGTTAGTAAGAAAAATATCTATGTGTTCCCTAAATGAGAGATCATCCCATGAATTCTAGGAATGGATTGAATTTAGATATTATTTTTCTTCAGGATATCATCCATAATCCGGCCAGTATATTGATTTACATATGATGAACGTTTTCGTATATTTTCTTGAGTATTGGGTACAATTGTGGGTATTTGTTAGGTTAGAAAAGTTTTGGTGGTTCGAGATGCCTAAAACATATTTTATCGTCGAAACGTAACTATATTCCGTAACCAATAAAATTAAAATGAACAAAAGTTAATAATTATCCTCAAAATAATTACTTAACACTTGCTTGATGTAAACATTTAATTGTTTGATGCCCGTTTACATTGAACGATAATTTTTAGCTTACGCGATTTAACTTAACTATTTTAATTTAAAAGCAAACGCGTACAATACTAAAAATAAATAGTGAAATATATAATGTCGTACAATGACCTAAAACACGGGGTGTTATATTCTACCATATAAAGCCTCAAACGGTGCACATCTCACACTAGAATGATAACTATTGTTATACGAAAACTCAACCAATGGAAGATGAACATCCCAAATTCCCTCCAAGTCTAGGACGCATGCTCTAAGCATGTCTTCTAAGGTTTGAATTATATGCTCACTCTGACCGTCGGTCTGAAGGTGGTAAGCCGTACTCATGTCTAATCGAGTTCCTAATGCCTTTTGCATTGACTGCCAAAACCTTGACGTGAAACGACTATCATGATCCATGCCTAGATACAATCTCATTCAGATATAGTCTAGCTAACATATCCATCTTATAATCCTCACGCATAGGTAGAAAATGAGCAGACTTAGTCAACCGGTCCACAATGACCCAGATTGTTTCATGTCCACTACTAGTCCTCGATAGCTTCGTAACAACATCCATTGCTATTCTTTCCCATTTCCATTCAGGATCTTAGGTTGCTGCATTAAGCCAGATGGCCTCTGATGTTCAGCCTTAACCTTCAAACAAGTCAAACACCTACTAACATACACAACTATATCCTTCTTTATTCCCAGCTACCAATACATATCTCTAAAGTCATAATACATCTTATTAGCTCCTGGGTGTATAGAGTACTTCGACTTATTAGCCTCATCCATAATCAGGGTTCTCACATCACCCTTCAAAGGAACTCATATTCGATCCAGGTAGTACAAGGCTTCATCGCTCCTACGTTATATCATCTCATCTAGTCCTTTCTGCAACCCTGCAGACTCATCAGATGCCTCTTCCTGGGCAGCTAGTATCTTACCCTTGATACTCGACTGAAGGGTCATATTCATAGCTCGAACTCTCTTAGGTTTCACCCTCTCTTTCCTACTTAGTGTATCAACTACTACATTCGCCTTACCAGGATGGTAGTGAATTTTGCAGTCATGATCACTAAAAAGCTCTATACGCAACATGGCCAGCCCCGACCATGGCGTGATTCCATAACTCAGTTTCTAATTATGCATCTTCATTTACCTCAGGCAAAAGTCCTCCTAGTCCATAGTCTTAAAATTTCCCTGAAATATTTACAACGCCTCTCTCTTTGAGCTGTAGATCTTGAGAGTTCTACCACGTAAGAGCCTTACCAATAAATGATCCAACAGTGTACTTTACTTTCTGATTATCCCTATACCCACTCATATCCTGAACTGACTTGATCTTCTTAATCCAATGGGTATACACTATAGCACCTCCCTTACCATCATACTCTTTTGGGTTACAAGCTAAGAACTCTTTATAGGTACAACCTCTATGGTCGTTGTTCTTAATGAAATCCTAAACATCACCCCGGTTGTTGTCATTGACGGCATCAACGTTTTGATTCTTACTATTTCCCTAATCGCTACCTTGGCTGCCTACTTGGGCTATAATAGTGGGTGGTAAATTCTGCAACTGCTGTGCAATGATAGTGGAGAAGTCGAGGACTCTATAACACCATCATTCACCTCACTACCTTGACCACCTACTTGACCATCAATCCTATCATTATCCTGATCACCAAATCGACCTCTAGTTCTACCACCTCCTCTACCAGTCCGTCCACCCATCCTTCCTCCTCATGGTGTGGCAGTTTCCTGACCAGCATTCGTGTCGTCGTTCTTGGCGGCATTATCTATACGAGGGAGGACATAAGTAATGCTAGGTAGGCAGGAAGGTTACCATATATATAATACAACTTAATATACTATGATACACATAATACGGTCCTAAGGTGTCCTTCACGATTTGTGTGAACGATAATACTAAATACGTGTGAGTCGTGATACATTTATAACAATGTTGGCCACCGTATATATACATGTATCCTTTCTCAGTGGTACCTAGTATTAGGCTCACACATTTCAATGATTGACTAACTATTACGATAGACGATAGACGATATGTACGCGCAAGGCAACGTAATAGGCACACATAGATCCTATTATGCAACTATATGAAGGTTCCTAGGTTATAGTCTAGGCCAAACCACCTAGTTCTCTATAACCTGGCTCTGATACCAATCTGTCACACTCTAACATAGGCGGAAACACGGGCATGCGATGAAGAATGATCAATCATAACACAAAATATAAGATTGAGAAAACTAAAATGCATTAATAAGTGTCATGATGATCTTTCATCTCAAGTACAAACTTGAGTGAGGTCCCAATCAAGAACACTTCACCAATTATTACAACCAAAAGCCCACGCAGGGGTCCATACTAGTCTCAACCAAACCTCATAGTACTAAGTTCACACAAACACCAAATGCAAGACCTCTCGAAACATGATCCCTACAGGATACTCTTAAAGTCTGCTAGTCCGCATCATAACCTTACTGATTATTAACTTCACCTGAAAATAATACTCGAAAATGTCAAAAATAATGTTGATGAGCTCGTAGGTTTGGAGAAACCTAGTTGTTGTGCCAATATTTCCAACAGTGGGACAATTATGTAATATGACAGTGAATATATGCTAAACACTCAAAACCTATAACTTAGCATCACCGCTAATCATGTACCATGACCTAGCATCCCCGTTAGTTATCAAACTAGCATATACCAATGCTCTTAGGGTTGCAACCCCGAGGTCATACGCACCTAAAGCCTATCAGCTGGAGCATTTACTTAGGGTATACCCTTCACAGACATAGCAAATAGATGCTAATCACACCTTTCCATGCACCTCGATGCATGCAAGAACAATCATACCACATAATATTCACATAGCAGTCATAAGCACATAAAACAAAACTACATTTCACACAGTTTAGAAAAAACAATTCAAAACACATTTGAGTATCATTTTCCCCTAACATAAAAGATTTAAAAAGTGGAGCTACGAGTACTCACCTCAAGCAGCAAACTCAATATCACACAAGCAAATGCAACAACGTCCGAACATAACCTAGTCCAATTAATGTTCTACTTAGACATTTATTTCCAAAACAATTTTTGGGTTTGATGCATATAAGTCAGATGCGCGTTGTACGGTCACCCATAACGTTTTTAATGGTGTGATGGTTGATGGCTTATCTTCAAAAATAACATACTTCCAACTCATACTTTAGTATAATATATATACTTATACCTTGCTAATATAACAGATAAGTAATATAAGATAATAAATACTTATATATATATTATATATATATATATATATATATAATATAATATATTTTAATTATAGTGGATTGTTATATTGAGAACCCATTTTAGGTGTAGAACTTTACAGAACTATTTTAGACCATTGGATGACTTGATCAATGACTAAAATTAAATGTGGTAGTTTTTTAATTAAAAAAAGAAAAAACACAATTAGTTAAGGATAAAAGGGTATTCTCGTAACTTCATAAATGATATTACAGAAATTACTTATTTATTCCCCTTAAAACCCGTTCTCTAATTTACTCTCCATTTGTACGGTTTAGATATTAAAGTGGATGAACTCATCTTCCTCTTTTATCTCCAACAAAACCTAGCCGCCCCCATTTTTTAGATTCCTCCATGTTTGATTCAAAACTCTTGTTCCTGGTTTGTTTTGTTTCAATCGCCTCAAACCACCACACAAATAGAAATCCGAGTTAAGTAATACAAGGAAACTAATTCTATGCTACACACATCAAAATTAATCCCAGCCTAATTGATTTATAAAACTGACACCCGAAACTTTCGATCTATGAAACTCCCTTTGAAACTACCATTTTGTGCAGTTGCGATGGTTGCGTTTTGTCGCTGCGAGTATGTTCTTGTGAATCGAGGCATTTTAGCGGATTTTTTTAGAGGAGTTAAAGGTATGATTTTGCTAATGCCTTGTAGTTTCAAACAATATTAATGTTATGAATGATGTTTTATTGATCTTCAAGCATCTATCATCTTTGAAAGTGAAAGCAAAATGGGTTATTTTACCTTTTTGTGAGTAATTGTTTTCAATCGGATTTATATTCTAGCTTTTCATTTGGTGCCCCACAAGCTATTCCATTGCCTTGGTTTTGTTTACTAAATTTTTGGTACACATTTTGTGATATGGTTTATACAGATGAAGCACGACAAGGAATGAAAATATGTTGTTATGCATTTTTTTTGATAGTTTTCACTATTTTTTTATTTTTGATTAACGACGTAGAAAAATGTAATTTTATATAATTGGAATTTGTTTTTTAAAAGTTTTGTTGATTAATTCTTGTTGCTAATATGATTAACTATTTAATGTTTTGTTTTGAGACAAGTCTTGTGTTTTTGGTGTTTTAATTATGAAGTTTATGTGGTCATTACAGATATACATATTTGTGCAAGGCGTGCACATATGTTTTAGTGCATTTGACTAGAGCGTGCACATGTGTTCTTGGAATGGTACTCACATGTTTTAATAAAGTTGATGAGAAAGTGAAGGGTGCACGTATGTTAGTGGAATAGTGCACGTATTTTCTAGAAGAGTGCACATATCTTGGAAGAGTGCAAACATGTTTTTGAATGACATGCACATATATTAACAAGATACATTTGTATTTGAATTGTATTTTATTTTATATCAAATTTTGTGTTTACTTTTTATGTTTTGTTTTGTTATAAATTTAGAAGTTACATTTATATGGTTATGTGTATGGTTATAAATTTCAAAGATTAAAGAATGTACATATTAAACATATGTGCAATATCATTTTTAAGTAAAGCAAACGATGTCTAAACAATTGTACTCAAAAAAACATACGTAAAATTACAATATTTAAAAAAACATATATGTTTTTTTTGAAAACATGTATGCTAAAAAAGCAAATATAAAATAAATAAATAAAAAAGTTTAATTTCAAAAATTAAGAGAATTGAAAAACATTTTTAATTAAAATATTCAAAAAGAAAAGTAAAAAATATGTTTTACTATTATACCCTTTTGAATTAAATAAAAATAATTAGTAATACTAAATTCTTATTGGTCCAAAAGAGTTCTGTAAAGTTTTGCACTTAAAATGGGTTCTCAATATAACGCACCCATATATATATATATATACATATATTATATATATATATATATATTCACTACTTTTATATATATAGATATTATATAGATAGACATTTTATATATATGTATTATATATGTATATATTATATATATATATTTACTATATATATATTATATATGTATATATTGTATATTGAGTTTAGGGATCAAATGGAGAGTTTCCTTAAATATGAAGGATTAGAAGTAAACTATAACCGCATATCCGAGATGCATCGACTTAAATTAGATGCATCTCTATAATCTTAGATGCATTATAATGCATCATAATGTGTTTTCTAGCTTTTAATTAGATGCATTTACGTATTTTAAATGCATTTTATGATTTCTCTTATTTTTTGGTCCTCTACATGTGTCAAAATCATGAAAATCAATTTGCATCATCTACATATCAAATTAACTTTCGAAACTCTATATGGTGCATCTAGATGAATAGAAATGCATCTAATGAAAGTCGTTGCATCTCAAATGTGTGGTTTTAGTCACTTCTCACCACTTCTTATTTTAATTTACTTCTCATGGATCCCTACTATATCTATAATATATATATTATATAAATATATATTAGTATATATATATATATATATATATATATATATATATATATATAGTAAGGATCAAGAAGAAACATTAAAATAGGAAGAATAAGAAGTAATCTCAACCAATCATTTCAAATGTGATATAAGGGTAATTTTGTCTTAACAACTAAATAATGAAGGCAAAATTTATAACTCTCCCCATGATAAACGGTTAAATCTTTTAAATATACTCCATGACTCCAATTTTTGAATGTATCTGTAATCAATGTTCTATCTCATCTCCGAATTCATTAGATGCATTCTCTATTTAATTTATTCACGTAGCCATGTTTTGTTTTCTACATTTACTAATTAAGACCTAATAATAACTATTGATTGATTATCTAACTAGTCATCTATGCATCTAAATATGCGTGCATCTAATTTAATCCAACTAGTCATCTATGCATCTATCATAACTACATCTTATAAAATTAATAGTTCATCATGATTCATGCATCTATAAAATCATAAATGATCATCCATGCATCTTTAAAATAAAACAGGTGCATATATAATTGAGGACAGATGCACCGTTTTAAATAACAGAGGGTAATCAAGCCATGCGTATGTTGGCTTACGAAATCTGTTCGAAAAAAGGAAAACCAAAACAAAGATGCATGTTGAATCCATTAGAGACAAAATATGCGTGTTCAATCTGATAAAAAAAGATGCTTGTTAAGCTTTTCTTAATCCTATTATATAATGATGCATATCAAATTATTAAAATGGCGATTCTTTTGTCCATGCATCTTGTGGAAATCAATGCCTTTAACTAAAGCCCCAATTGAATATCCAAGAAGACGAAGCACGAGTCATCCTATACGGATGCATTTATTAAATTTTACAAATGGTATTGACTGTTGAAATTAGATAGATGCATGTGATATTCTTAAAAAGTTGATTTCGTCTTTCGAATAAAGATATGTATAATAATATTGATCATGAATGATGGTGGGAACTGGGAAACGAGTTCTGTAACTTCTGTTCATTGAATTAATGAATTTAATGTGAAAGTTATAAGGGGAGTTGTTTTACTAATTTACCCTTGTTTAGCACAAAAAATGGGTTCTTATTTACTAGTTTGCCACCACTTGTTTTTAGCCCTTGATTTTTAATCAAATGGTCAAAATATCTTCTTATTCTTTTTATTTTAGTTAATATTCTCATTAGATTTGTAACACCCCCAAAAATGCGTGTCGCAGCAGAAATGTGTCCGGGGGCGTTACTTCATAATACACAGCGCTAGATACAAGAGAACGGACCTCTAAACGTGGTGTTTGAAAGTATCACGTTGATTTCTTGAAAACATGATATAACATTGTCCCATAATTGCATCACAGTGCAAATTGAATACACCAACGAGATTGGATATTGTATATAGTAGAAGACCATGAATGAGATCTTGTCAAAATTAGACTCCGGTGCACATCAAATAATCCAAACATCTAATTCACCTGAGAAAAATCTGTTTTAAAAAGTCAACATAAAGTTGGTGAGTTCATAGATTTGTTTAAGTATAAATGTTGAACCAAAGTTCTGTCAAGTGTGTATGACCATTTAAAATCCTTAAATGTCCTTCCAAAATGTATGTATGATTTTTAGAAATCAAATAGTTGTAAAGTATGCATGACCATTTCAATCCCCAAATAGTCACAAAAATATACGTATGATCGTTGTATCGCAATTGTTCAAAGCATGTATGATATTTATATATATATATCACCAAAATGTTTCAAGTATGTATTGCCACTTTATTCAAGGCACAGTAAATATCCATGTGAGTATAAAACAATGATTACAATTACTCTAAGTTCATGAAACCGATGCACTAATATAACAATAAGAGTTCAATTGTAAGTGTTGTGGGCCCTGTAGGCCCAACCAATCGTAATCCGACATGTTATAACGTTCGTTTGCCCAGTGATAGCTAATCACCCGAACGGGGATTGTCAATCCCGAATAGATCTATTTTATAACATTCGCGTAGACAACATGCTATAACGTTCGTTTGCCCAGTGATAGCTAATCACCCGAACGAGGATCACACCCGAATAGATCTATTTCATAACATTCGCGCTCACCCTCCAAGTGATTTACAGTTCATGAAGCTGTGACGTAGACTTATATATATACCCATCACAGGTGTCCCCTCCAAGAACACCCAGGCCTTTATTTAAAGAATATGTACTCCCGTTACCGGTGTCCCCTCCAAGAACACCCAGGCAGTACTGTATTGTTATCAGTTCAATCCGCTTAAGCTAATCCGTAATCATTTCAAAAGTAAAGTATGCATTCGTGACCAAAAATGAAGTCAAGTAATGTATCCCATAGCGAGCTATGTAAATGAGTATGTAAACCAATTTGTAAAACAATCATGTAAATGCATTTGTAAACAAGCATGTTCTGTAACACCCTCAAATCTGAGTACGCAGCAGAATGTTGAATATCCGAGGGCATTACATATACGAATCAATAGCACAAGATATGAGAACGACTACTAAACGTGTTGTTTGAAAAAGGATAACATTGGATTAACAAAATACTTGTTTGTTACATAAGCTCATGGCTTCAAATTGTTCAACAATATAAATAAAGATTCCGGTTTATAACAATTGTCCCCAAAATGTAATAAGACCCCAAATCTTAAATGTTGACTCTTCAATTATTGAATTCCAATGTATCATCGCATCTCGTGCCTTATTTGACTACCCCCCCCACCACTCCCCCCCCCCCCCCCCCCCCCCTTAAACATGCTTAAAACGTCAACATAAAGTTGGTGAATTCATAGGTTTATGTAAATCAATGGTAGGACCGCAAGATTTCCAAGTGTATGATTAAGCAACAAATGCAAACATCATAAAAAGTTAATTAGTTGACCTAAGCTCATGGACACTAAAGAATAGCGACATATCAGGAATGCAAATATATTTGCCAACAAGTGTCCGGAATGATTGCTACACCCGCAAAACATCCCAAATTCGACATGGTATTGCGTTCGTTCACCAGTGATATGCTAGTCATCTGACGGCGGATTGTTCAATCCTAAATAGATCTATTCATAACATTCGCGTCCACATAATGTAATTCTCAATCACATCTATGCAACTAACAATTCATAATCATGGACATAATGGGTTATGGTAACTTAGGCAAACGCGTAATCATGCTATAAAATGTACATTTGCGTCCAATTTGTAAAACAAGCATGTTCTCACCCCAAGGATGTAAATCATTTAAATAACAGTAAAACATGGGGCTATGAACTCACCTTAGAAGGTAGTCCTCTGATTGATATTATATATCCAAGCAGGTAGTGAATCACACCGTTAATTACCTAAGTAAACACGGTCAAGTCCTGTCTTAGTTTTAGGCTAACGACTCAATGTATAAACTATAACAATTTCTAGTTTATATATACTGTTATCACTTGTGTGGTGGTGTACACGTTTATTGTATTCGTTTTCCTCGTTTGCTCTTGGGAAGGTGTACGACTATATACTTTTAAGTTTACAAGGTGTTTAAGTATTAATAATAAATACACCTATTTATCATTCGCGTGACTTTAGTTATATAAGTATCCGTATTATATCACGACTAGTCCGATACCATAAGTGTTTATTTAAATCACTTAATTATATAAAATACCCTTAGGTTTTCATTATTGGCAAAAACAGTCCTTATAGTTTAAAATAGAATATTTACCGTTTACACCCCTGAGTTTCCATATTGATACGTTTAGTCCCTCTATTTTACAAAAATTACATTTTTGGTTCTTATGAGTTTCAAATTACGTCCTCAAGTTCAGGAGTGTCAAAGAAGTATTAATTAATATATGCGTATTACACATCATGCTGCAGTACTAATTGCTAGCTTGTACTAAACTATGCTAGCAGTACTAACTCTGCTGTTAGTACTAACTTCTGCTAGCAGTACTAACTTCTTAAGCCTGGCAGTATTAACTTCTAATTTAGCTCGTATCATACAACCGATTAGTGAGTTACAAATTCGTTAGAGTTTGTTTGAGCTCGTGTTGGACACAAGAAGAAGCTTCAGGATGTCAAAAAACCGAAATATTAATACACTAGCAGTATTAACAATATACTAGCAGTACTAACTCTGCTAGCAGTACTAACTCTGCTAGCAGTACTAACTCTGCTGGCAGTACTAACTTCTGCTAGCAGTACTAACCTGCTAGCAGTACCTAATTCTGCTAACTTTTTTCGGACATATTCCCCAACCCTAGTTCGCATATACTATAGTGTACACATTCTTTATTGAGCAAAACGAGTTGTTAAGTATTATGATACGTGACGTAAAAGTGTTTCCATTTCCAAACAAGTTATCCAACCTCTCGGTTAAATATTTTACGTGTGCATGTCATAATTAAACATTCAGGCTTATACACAAGATCTTTGTTACGTGCATTATGCTTTTGGTTTCACCACATATGTTAATAATATGTTGTATATTGTAAGACGTGGACATGGGTTGTGTCATGCTAGGCACGACCCATGTTTAGCTTGTTAACATATAATAACCGTGCCTTATGACACATGAAGCAAACATGAAACTTGAACATGAACGTAGGCTAAGACACTTACAAGGGTCCTAGCTTCTTGAACGTGTATGTATGCGAGCAATGTGGCGACCCACGTGTGTAAAACACGATCAATAACCAAACCTTAAGCTTCAAAGTTTTGTAAATACCCAACCCTAGCTTGTGTAAACCTTTTTATAAACTTGTATGACAACTAGAAATGTTTGTGGGTTCGAATGAGATCAAGGGAGGTGTTTGTTTGCGGTTTGAAGCTCGAACACAAGAAATAAATATGTGTGTAGTTGTTTGAGAGTGTTTAGGGTGTATGTGAGTTTTCAAGAGTGTAAAGTGGTAAGTATACATGAGTATTTATAGGCAAAATGTCTAGTTACATATTCACTAGTCCTAAAACCACAAACCGTGCCCTATCTATAGTTGGTTTTGTGGGTTTTGGTTAATCACACATAGTTTTGTTAAAACCACAAGGTACTATTCTTAATTACAAGATATATGTACAAGATATGCTTAGATACTTAAAATCTTGTGATGTGTGTGTGTGTGTCTTGTGTTTAGCCGGCTAAACAAGGGAAAGAGGAGCCAAATGGTTATTAACCATTGTGTAATATATTAGTGGGAGACATTTAGGACTATCATTAATTAGCCATGAGATGTACATGTACTTTAGGATCATTAGGAGATTTCTAGGTATGTATATATTGTATGCGTGGGTTTTGGTAGGGAAGGAAGGATCCAAAGTGATCTCTAAACCAATGTGTATTAGCTAACTAGAGACATGTTGTACAAATCTTAATTAAACTTGGATGTACATTGTACTTAGTGTAAGATTTAAGGATTTCTAGTTATACTTGTCCCATAATTCGGCTCTAGTGGGTCTTTAACACAAGAATTGATTTAATTTTGTGTTAAGGTTTTAAAAGTGGGTATTGGTTTGAGTCTAGGTATTTCCGGGGTATGTCCAAATGTATTTTATTGCGAAACGTAACCCTTTTACGTGACCAATAAAAATAAAATACGCAAGTTACATAATTATCTTCTTAATAATTATATATTACTTGGTTGATGTAAACCTCAATTTATTTGATGACCGTTTACATTAAATGGTTATTTCTAGTCTACGCGATTTAGCTCAAAAGCAAAATTAAAGGTAAACGCGTATCGAACTAAAACAAATAGTGACTAATAATAGGAGTCGTAAAATGACCTGAAATTGAGAAATGTTATAGTCTCCACCCGTTAAAAGAGCTTTGTCCTCAAAGCTTAAGACCTTGTAGTGGATGACGAAGCCCGGTTTGTGAAGAGTTGTGGGTATTTTTGTTTGAACGAATCTTCACGTTCCCAGGTGAACTCAGGGCCCCGCCTAGAGTTCCAGCGAACCTTAACCAATGGTATCCGGCTTCGCTTCAATCGTTTGATCTCCCGTTCCATGATTTCAACAGGCTCTTCCACAAACTAGAGCTTATCGTCAACATGAATTCCTTCTAACGGCATGACTAATGGTTCGTCAGCGTAACATTTCTTCAGATTAGACACATGGAAAGTATGGTGAACTCTGCTCAACTCTTAAGGAAGTTCCAGCCTGTAGGCAACTTTCCCAACTTTTGCTAACACCTTGAAAGGTCCGACATATCTCGGGTTCAGCTTGCCTCGCTTACCGAACCGTACGACCCCTTTCCAAGGCGAGACCTTAAGCATAACTCTGTCCCCAACCTCGAACTCCATCGGCTTTCGTTTCCGATCGGCGTAGCTCTTTTGTCGATCCTGAGCTGCTTGCATCCTTTGCTTGATCAGGACGATCTTTTCCGTTGTTTCTTGGATCAATTCCGGACCCGTCAGTTGGGCTTCCCCAACCTCGGCCCAGCACACCGGTGATCGACATTTTCGACCATACAATGCCTCATAAGGGGCGGCCTTTATGCTAGCGTGATAACTGTTATTGTATGAAAACTCGGCCAATGGCAAATGTTTAACCCAACCCTTGCCAAAATCGATCACGCAAGCACGTAGCATGTCCTCGAGAGTTTGAATGGTTCTCTCGCTCTGGCCGTCAGTTTCTGGATGATACGCAGTGCTCATACTAATATCTGTACCCAAAGCTTTCTGAAATGATCTCCAGAAATTTGAAGTGAATCTTCCATCACGATCACAGATAATTAAGGCAGGTATCCCGTGTCTTGCCACTATCCTGTTCAGGTACAACCTTGCCAACTTGTCCAATGGATCATTCTCCCTTATTGGCAAGAAGTGAGCAGATTTTGTAAGTCGATCCACAATCACCCAGATGGTGTCAAAACCTTGCGACGACTTAGGAAGCTTGGTGATAAAATCCATCGTGATATTATCCCACTTCCATTCGGGTATCTCAGGTTGTACTAGCAATCCTGATGGCCTTTGATGTTCGGCCTTGACCCTTGCACACGTCAGGCATTTGCTAACATACGTGGCGATGTCTGCCTTTATATTGGGCCACCAATATAGCTTTTTCATGTCTTGATACATCTTTTCCGAACCGGGATGGATAGAATATTTTGACTTGTGGGATTCGTGCATAATCACGGATCTTAAGTCTCCATAGCAAGGTAACCAACTCCTACCGTGTAAACATAAGGTTCCATCGGCACGTGGTTCTAGTCTTTCCTTGGGTATATCCCTTCTAATTATACCGCCTATGTCTTCATTCACGAGGTTCTCTGGTTTCTGGGCTTCGATCTGAGCTTCTAGTATTTGTTTGGGAAGATCCAAGCCAATTGTCATAACTAAGGCTCGAACCCTCAATGGCTCAATCCGTTCCTTACGGCTCAACGCATCGGCCACTACGTTTGCCTTCCCCGGGTGATAACGAATGTCGCAATCGTAATCACTTAGCAATTCTAGCCAACGGCGCTGCCTCATGTTAAGCTCCTTCTGATCGAGAATGTGTTGTAGGCTTTTATGGTCGGTGAACACGGTGCATCTGGTTCCGTAAAGATAGTGTCTCCATATTTTTAGAGCAAATACCACCGATCCAAGTTCTAAATCATGAGTGGTGTAGTTCTTCTCGTGAACTTTTAGTTGTCGAGAAGCATAAGCAATCACCTTCTCTCTCGGCATAATAAGCTCCTAACCCTTGTGTGACGCATCACAGTAGACCACAAAGTCTTCGCTTCCTTCAGGTAAAGCCAGAATTGGTGCACTGCACAGCTTCTGTTTTATTAACTGAAAAGCGTTCTCTTCCTTTTCACCCCAGTCGAACTTGATTCCTTTCTGAGTAAGTTTCGTCATTGACTTAGCAATCTTCGAAAAAATCCTTCGTGAATGCTTCGATAGAACTGCTATGAACATAAAAAATTGGCGGATCTCCGTTGGTGTCTCTAGAAAGAGGGCCCCAATCTTTTGATAGATTCTATTTGGCTGGATCCACATGTTGCCTCTGCTATCTATGAAGTGTACCGGAGGAAAATTGTACTTCGGGATCAAATTCCACTTTTTTGAAACTTTAAGCATACAACTGCTCCTTCTTAAGCATTTCCAAAATTGCTTAAGATGTTCTTCGTGTTCCTTCTGTTTTGAATTAAAAAACAGTATGTCATCAATACAGGGGCACAATTACGGAACTTATCCTCAAGTAAGGCTTGACTCTCGGTTCCATGAAGGTCCATGAATACCCGCAGGTGCGTTTTGTCAGTCCGAATGGCTTAAATGGAACTCGTAATGGCCATATCGAGTTCATATGCCGTCTTTGGAATGTTTGCTCTCGCACTCTAAGTTGGTGATATCCTGATCTCAGATCTATCTTCGAATAGATACTGGATCCCTAGAGTTGATCAAATAAACTCATCGATCTCGGAGAGTGGATAACGGATTTCTCACTGTCGTTTATATTTAATTCAAGGTAGTCGATGCACATCACTGATTGACACTTCATTTTTTTGGACAAAACAAGGGACGGGGCTCCCCAAGGTGAGGGAAAACTATGGCCTTATGAATCCTTGGTCGGAAAGCTTTGTAATTGTTCTGATAATTCCTTCATTTTGGTGGAGCAATCGATACGTTGCTCGAGCTAGTGTGCGGCTCTGGAATTAGTCGATTTGGAATTCCAATGGTCGAGCCGGAGGAAAGACCCTGGAAGTCCTTGGGAAATACTTAGGGAAAATCTCGGACGCATTGGTACCGTCCTTCTATTTGTTTTCCTTCCGACTGGGCCTCCTCTTTTGGCGGAGATTGCGCCCAAAAAGACCTGACTTCCCTGTGCCTTATACTCTTGAGCTTTGGAACATGAGATTAACTGTCAATCGGGATTCTCTCCCGTTGCTACTTTCGTTACCACCAAAAGTCAAAGTTTCATTCCCATAGGGAACTTGAACAAGTTTCTCATCGCACACGACCATGGCGTGACATCTTCTTAACCAGTTCATACCGATAATGACGTCGAAACTACCCACTTCTACGGGCATTAGATCTATGTTGAATGGATGGTCTAAGAAATTTAAGGTGCAACCCTGTATTATAGGTGTTCTTCCCTGACCTAATTTCCCATCAGCCTAATTAGACATCATAATCAATTTTCTAATGTTGTTGGGGTAATGTTAATCATGGAATAAATGCAGTGGATTATAAAGTCTATCGGCACCAGTGTCGAATAAGATAGATGCATAGTGGTTATTTAAGAGGAACGTACCCGTGACGACATTGGCATCAGGGTTTCCCGGTGCATTTCCTTTCTTTTCGGCATTCCCAACTGCATAGACCCAGCCTTATGCATTCCCATTTCCTCCATCCTTATCCTTCAACTTAGGACAATCTCTCTTGAAATGCCCTGGTGCTCCACACTCGCATAATTTCCATTCTCTTTGGGGGCTACCCATTGCCCCTTCTTGTATTAGCAACATTTGTGTTACCAGAACTCTTGCAATCGCGGGCAAAGTGCCCTACTTTGTTACACTTGTGGCACCTCTGGGTGCACGGGCCATTGTGGTGGAGATGGCACTTGGTGCACTTGGGCAAAGATCCCCCATAAGGCTTCCTTTCGCCTGTCCCCATATTGTAGACCTTGGCGACATTTTGCCTTTTGAAGGGTTGTTGCTGGTGACCATGGTTGTTTCTGGATGAATCATCAGCCTTCCTTTTGTTGTCGGACTGCCTTTCCACGTAGGTGCGGAGTTTCTGATCCATCAAGTCATTGGCCAACTTAATAGTCTCATCCAATGTCTTGGGTCTGGCAGACTTGACGTTCCCATAAATGTTGTCAGGAAGTCCACTGATGTACTTGTCAACCTTCTCGGTTTCGTTGGCAACAAACTTGGTACATATCAGGGTTAGTTCTTGGAAACGTTCAGTGTATGCTGGAACATCGTTCCCCTTGACCTTTAGGTTCCACAACTCAATTTCTAATTTCTTGATTTCACCCTGGAGGACAATTTTACTTGTCCGTTCATCTTCTCTCTTGAGCACTTCCCTAGTCATTCCATATGCCTCAGGACCTAAGGTTCATCATCTGACATTTCCACCAGAAAGTCCAAAGCAGCACCTAACAGAGTGTATGTGGCCAAACTTTACTGATTCTAAATGCGCACAAACAACTGATATGAAAATGACTACCTATCTCTTCTCAATCCACCGAGTCAAACCGACCACGCCTTCAGTTCCCTTGAAGTTCAAAGGTTGACACTTCATGAAGTCAGCGTAATAGCAAGGGCGCGCAGTTTGCACATGCCTTCGGTTATCCTCGTGCGAACTGTGGCTTCCATCTCCATTGGTGGAGTTTCGCAAAAGAGCTTGGTCAATCATTGCTTGGATAGATTCTGGAGGGCACGTTGTTTGGGTTGTGTTGTTAACAGGCGGTATTTGGTCCTCTTTTGGTCTTAGGTTTGCCTTGATTTGTCTAGATCACAAAAGTCAAATACATTGGGGTTATATGCTGAATATAATAATGGATAGATGAGATATTAAACACAAGAGATGTATATAGTACCAAACATAACACATCCATTTCATTATAAACTTTGAAATTTTTAATGAGAATGTTGTCTGAGTCCACATTAATACATACAAAAGATCTAAGGCTCATGTTAGCGGGGAAAACCCTCATACTTAAACATGCCTGTACAATGACATAGCAAGAGTAATACATAAATCACTAGATGTGACTTAGTCAGCATCCCTAGAGCTCCTGGTGGGATTCGGGATCTAGCGTCTAGTCTTGGCTGGTCTAGCTCTCTCTTGCTGCTTCGCGTAGTGATAACAACTCGGCATGCATGTCTCTCATCTCTTGCCTCATCTCATGTCCCTAATGACTCGGATAGTCTCTACCATCTGTGCCTGACGCCTACGGTCAGTCTCTCGAAGCGCTGCTAACTCATCCTGCTGCATCTGAAAGCGAGTCTCATGTACCTGATGCTGTGTCTGAATGAGAGTACCCTGCAACTGTAGCTGTGTCTAGTGTACCTGGAGATGGGTCTCGTGTGCATACACATGATCACGATGGGTCTGAAGCTCCTGATGAGTCGCATGACTCAATCCTATCGGGTGAGCCTAAGCCTCTCGGGAAGCATAGGTCTCCTCCTCCACCATCTATACTGTCTCCTGGAGAGTCATCCTATCCCCCATAAGTAAATCGACCCGCTGCGAGTCCATATCGACTCGCTGTGATATACGAGACATACTATCCTAGCATCATCTAGTAAAGCATACAAGTCTTATGTATCATGCTCATGGAGCCCCACAGTCATATGTGCTATCTCTGGAACTGCCTCTGCCGGATCTACCTAAATATCCCTAATATCGTACCCAACATCTCTAATCCCCTGTCGCCTCTCTTCAGCATCTACCGTGCTGACAAATTCATAATCTATCCCCCGACCTCTAGTAGGTCTAGCAGTAGAACTCTCCCCGACCTCGTATCTGAAGCCTAGGGTGGACAAATACAACCTCTTGCGGGGAGGCTGCTCAGACTCGGGAATATCATCCCTACGGTCAACAGGTGGTGGTATGTATAGAGATGGTGGTAGTGGTGGTAGTGAAGGTGATGGTAATGCGGCAGTAACTGCATCAATAAGGGCCTGAGTGGATGCTATCCTGGGTGTCTGGATTTGGGTTGGACACCCAGATGATGGTAGTAAGGGTGATGGAACAGGTGGTGGTGATGAATGTGCATGTGGGGCCATGCTCCTAACAAGACGCTCCCCTGCAAAGGGTGGTGATAGTGAGATAGGTGGTGATGGTGATGGAGTAGTCATGGCTAGAAGTCTCTCAACCTCTGCCTTTGGTAGAAGGGATATGAAAGTCTAAGGCCGGACGGTAATCCTAGCCCCAATAGTAATGTCAGTGGAGGGTGGTGGTATAACAGGCTCTGTTCCCTCAGGTGGGAAAACAGGCTCATCAACAGGTACAACAATAGCAGAGTCAGCCGGAGCTAAGTGCTCCTCCTCCTCGTCCTCATCATCCTCACCATCAGCGTCATCCCCAGATGAATCGCCGTCATCATCATCTCCATCATCTTCCCCGTCCATAGGATAGTCGACCGGACCATCCTCTATCTCATTATCCTCGTACTCCTCTGGATCCTCCTCGGGATCCGACTTAGTAACGTATCCGGGTGACTCAGCAGTAGGTGAATCAACAGGAGGTAATGGCTACTCCACAGCTGGAAACTCATGCTCATCCTCCAAAGGTATATACTCATGGTATATAGGCTATGGAACGTAGTCAGGATCATGTGTCTGTACGAACATAGGCTCACGCTCATCCTCGTCCTGAGGAACTGGCGGTGTCTATGGATCCTTTAGGCCTGGTATGTAATCCGGTGATGGTGGGGCTACTGGCTGGATCGCGAGTCCGTCGTATCCTAATACGATGACCCGTGGGATGCCTCCCTCATATATCTCCTCATCATCGGCTCCCCAGAAGGCTCTGCCGGGCTCAGAGTCAGTGTAAACGGAAGCGTAGGTAACCGCAGATGTCGCAGAAGACATGATTACTGCAAAAAGCAAAAATAACCTATATAAGTATTACTTATAGGAAAGATCGGTATGATATGTCTATAAGCTTTAATTATAAGAGGGGTCTCTATGTTATATCTATAAGATTTATTTATAAGTCTTATAGTAATATACTTAGAATAGTTTATATATGCATATATCAATCATGTAAGCACTTAGTACCCTACTAATGTTAAAATAGTGTGTATCATGCAAGCATATATGTGCTAGATGTAAACAAGTAATGCATGTATGTCCCTCGCAAATCCCATTTGTGAAAACAGTGTTTGAAAATGGTTATAGTCCAGACAAAACTTTTGACCTGGTTCTCTATAACCTTGGCTCTAGATACCAATCTGTAACACCCCCAAATCTGGGTAGCAGCGGAATGTTGAATATCCGAGGGCGTTACTTCATAGATCAATAGCACATGATATGAGAACGACCACTAACATGTCGTTTTAAAAAGATGCATTGGATTAACAAAATGCTTGTTCGTTACATAAGCTCATGGCTTCAAATTATTCGACAATATAAGTAAAGATTTCAGTTTATAACAAATGTTCCCAAAATGTAATATGCCCAAATCTTTAGTACTGACTCTTTCCAAAGAGTGACCCCCAAAGTATCTGAGCACCCCGTTCCTTATTGACCTGAGAAAACATGCTTAAAATATCAACATAAAGTTGGTGAATTCATAGGTTTATGTAAATCAATAGTAGGACCGCAAGATTTCCAAGTGTATGATTAAGCAACAAATGCAAACATCATAAAAAGTAATTACGTTTTCCTAAGCTCATGACACAGAAGCTCGACATGTATGAATGCAATATATTGCCAACGAATGCCCGTGAATGATGTTCTAACCGGCAACATCCCCAAATCCGACATGGTATACGTTCGTTCCCGGTGATAGCTAATCACCCGAACGGGGATTGTCAATCCCAAATAGATCTATTTATAACATTCGCGCTCACAATCCAGTAATTGACAGTTTATGATACAGAGCTCAGTGGGTTATCGCTACTTAGGCAAACACGTAATCATTGTGTAAAATGTACACTTGCGTCCAATTTGTAAAACAAGCATGTTCTCACCCCAAAGATGTAAATCATTTAAATAATTGTAAAACATGGGGCTATGAACTCACCTTAGTAAATAGTCCTCTGAAATGATAATTGATATCTAAGTATGAATCACACCGTCAAATACCTAAGTAAATACGGCCAGTCTTAGTGTACAAATTTAGGCTAAAGACTCAATGTATAAACTGCAATAAATTGCTAGTTTATATATACTGTTATCACTTGTGTGGTGGTATACGTGTTTAATGTATTTGAAATTGTTGATGGCTCTTGGAAAGGTATATAATTCCACACGTTCTAGTATACGTATAAACGTTTATTAATAAATATCTATATTTATTAAGTCGTGGTTTATCTTGTTATAATATATGATAAATATATAACTCGTCTGATTCGTTAAGTGTTTACAAAAATCACTTTCATTTACAAAATACCCTTAAGTTTCTTGAAATTACAAAATAGCCCCTATGTTTATGAAATATATATAATATTTACATTTTAAACCCTTAAGTTTCCACTTGTACACTTTTGGTCCTTCAACTTTTTAGTTATTACCCTTTAGGTCCTTAAATGTTTTAACAGCCCCCTTAAGTTCTAGGAATGACAAAACAATCCCTCAACTTACTAAAATAGTAAATTGGCAGTTTTAAACCCTCAAGCTTCAAAATTGACACATTTAGTCCCTTAACTTGTAAAAATCGCATTTTAACTCCAATTAAGTTCTAACAAGTGACATTAGATTTCATTAAGCTCCAATAAGCCATATAAGTTGTCCCAGCTTATAAATAAGCTCGGGAGAGCTTATTTTGGCTTAATGGACCTTATTGGGCCCGTTAAGGTCCAATAAGTGTTTTAGAGGTCCGATTAAGTTTTAAAAAGCACTAAAGCACTTGTTAAGCTTATTTAAGCTACACAAATCTGTTTGGCTTATTAATAAGCTCGGATGAGCTTATTTTGAGCTTATTGGGCTCGTTGGCCCAACAACCTTTACCGAAAGTTTGCAAAAAGGTCCATTAGGGTTTCCTATTGATTTCAACTTATTTCCCATATTCAATAAGCTTATTAGGGTCTGATTAAGCTGTCTTAAATATGGGGCTTATCCAATAAGCAATTAAGCACGTAAATGGGCTTATTGGGCTCGATATGAGCCCGATAAGGGTTTTAAAGGTTTGGGCTTGCTTCTTTTGGGTCCGTTAGCTTGTCTAGGCTTATTTTAAATCTTTTATAATCTGCTTAAGCTCACAAATAAGCTGTCAAAGCTTATTTGTGGCTTATGGGCTTTAGTAGCCACGGAAATGGGCCGTTAAGCCCACTAAAGGTTCGGTTTGGTTTTTAACTACACCTTAGGGCCCATGTGAACCAAGTAAGCATATAGGCTTTCTAGTAAGCCCGTGGAGCTTATAAATAAGCTGTGGGCCCACTGGGTCGGCTTATTGGGCCCGCTTGGTTGCGTATGTGGGCCTTTGGGCTAACTAGGCCCATTAGGTGTTTATTCCATGCATGTTTGAGTCATACAAGTTTAATAAGCTCCCTACTCTAACAATAAGCTCGAATGAGCTTATGATAAGCTACGGGTTTCCACCATTTGGGCTGTTGGGCCGGTTGGGCCCAATCCGTGAGCACGCTTGGATTTCACAAGGCCCATTGTGGCCCGTTGGCTTTCCTAGCAATGTACATGATTCGAAAATGGCTGTTGGTGTAAGTCGTGTATACCTTCCAAAGCCATTGTGTCGTGTTTATTCGAAATGTTTACGTATAGTTTTCGTTAAAATCGTGTATAAGGTATACGTATACATCAAAGTCAAGTTTTTCATATAAACGAATGGTTTTAAAGTCTCACTTGTTAATAACCCACGTGTTACGTGTTCCCTTGTACTCTTACACCACACAAGTCGTTATACGCCATATCATTGCGTATAACACGTATATTTCGCACTTAATATGTGTGAACTCTTACTAGCACATCATATAAACATATACGAGTCATATTGGCTAGCTAACAAAGAAAACAATTATAATAGTAAGGATATAGGGTTAAACCGCGACTTACAAGGGTCCTAATGCTTTGGTTCGAGTGTGCGTGGGAAATGAGACAACCCACGTATTATTTATACGTCCAAATGATTTACCAAGACTCCAAGACTTTGCGTATATCCAATCCTAGCTCGTATACACTTCTTAATACTTCTTATACGCGAACTTAAATACACCTTGAATCCTTAGAATGAAATATGAGCGTGTATGGTTCGGTTATCACTTAACCCGAATGTAATTGAGAGTAATGAGAATGGTTTTTGCTTGAGAGAGAGTTTGAGAGTTTTAGAAGTGTTCAAGTGTATATGTGAGTGTGTATTTATAGGCAATGAGCTAGTTAACTTCCCTAGTCACATAACAAACCAAACCGTGCCCTAATCCTAGTGGTTTTTGAGGATTTCTAGTTTGTTACCCATTGTATTAAGCTAAACCACTAAGTACAAGCTTTAATTAGGCAAGTGATGTACAAGATTTGCTTGATTCTTGAAATCTTAAGGATTTGTGTATATACATGCATGTAGCCGTGGCCTAAGGGGCAAAAGGGAGGCCATTTGGTTAATATCCAATGTGTAAAGGCTAATGGGAGACATTAAGTACTAACCTTAATTAACCAAGTGATGTACATGTACTTTGGGAGATCATTAGAAGATTTCTAGGTGTGTTTGTGTGCATAACCGGCCCCTAGTGGGTTGCCTACACAAAATTGATTTAAATTAGTGTTAAGGTTTTAAAAGTGGGTATTTGTTTGAGTCTAGGTAAGTCTAGGTGTTTCCGGGGTGTGTCCAAATGTATTTTATTGCGAAACGTAAGCCCTTTACGTGACCAATAAAAATAAAGTACGTAAAGTTAATAATTAACTTCTTAATAATTATATGACACTTGGTTGATGTAAACCTTAATTTATTTGATGACCGTTTACATAAATTGATTATTTCTAGTCTACGCGATTTAGCTTAAAAGTAAATATTAAAAGTAAACGCGTATCGGACCAAAATAAATAGTGACGAATAATAGATGTCGTAAAATGACCTGAAATTGAGAAATGTTACACTTTTGATAAGAAGTAGTTTATTGCTTATATCAAGAAGTACTTCAAACAACTCACGCTAAGCTTGATGTTGAGAAACAAGATTTACTTAAAAGCACATTGAGACAGCAACAAAGTTCCTCCTTGAAAAGCTCACTGATGTTCAGTTGTAAGTTTTTTGGCTCTTCCTTCACGTTTCATAGTCATTTGGTCAATAAAACTTCTAAGATATATGTAGTTTTATGCAAATATAGTGTTATACTATTGGTCATTTGCCCATTACCCATAATTCAGTAATATTATGTAAGTTTTGAAATTGAAAGAGGAGGTAGTATGCAACTTGGTGACTTTTATCCTGTTTGACCCATTCAACGTTTGTGAAATAATTTACAAACGAAATTAAATCTTTCATAAGCATCTTGGTCTAAATTAACATATCTATTGTTAATGTAATCAAATCTCTATTAGAAACGTTAAGGTATGGGTATCTAGATGCTATCTCAACTTTAAGCTATTCTTTTATATAATATATGATGGACTTTGTCCTGCTGAATTACTGATAAGAGAATTATATTTCTTGTGTTAGTGGTTGCGGATTTCTCATTCAGCATTCATGTTCCTGTTACTCATTTTACATTCATGTTCATCTTACTCATTCAGCATTCATGTTCCTGTTACTTTCTTGCATTAAATGTCCATTCTCTACCTTTTTTGACGTACAACTCTTTTTAGTGTTCACTTTGAGAATGAGGAAGAAATACCATTATTTAAAATTATAAACAAAGAACGAATTTGCCATGGTTAGGTACTCTTTATGCTTCCATTAGTAGCTCATACATGTCAAGTGGTTCTAAATTCTTAACTGATAAAGATAATAGCTTCTTTTTTCCATTTATGTTTCATGCTAATATGATATTTAAATATCAGGCAACTAACTAATTAACAAATGGATATGCGAGCAGAGGTGGAGGTAGGCTGTTATGAAACATTAAGTTGGGTAAAATAATATTGGAATATGTCACTTTTATACATTAGGGTATACTTAATTTTATAATTATTTTACGATGATGTGCACACATTCAATATTCCCTATCAGAGATGCAATTATGTAATTACATCTTAATTTTCATGTTCTGATGTGTTTCTTTTTATGGTTTATAGAGCTCAACTAAGACGATCAAAGATCTTGAAGTTAGTGTCCCCATTGTCTGTAGAACTATCTCATTTTGGCTTGAAAGTAAAGCCACCGAGTAAGTGAATTATGCTTTTGTTGCATTTACTTTTCGAGTTTTTTGTTATTTCTTTTAGTTGTTTTCAACAGTAATTGGAGCGTAACTTGAATGGGAATCTTATATATTTTTCTCCCAACATTTCTCATTCATGAACTGTTTACATCACAGTTTGCTGTTTGATACGTTAAAGACCAATAAGATGTACAATGAGAAGAAAGAGGCGACAGCCTCTAAAGATCATCTACTCGATCAATAATATGCCTAAGGTTCTAAATAAAGTATAATCCCAATTGTTGGTTTTAAAGTAAATTATCCAATTGGTTAGTTAAAGTAATTTCCGGTCAATCATTTTGTAAATCATGTGATTAAAAGAGATACATATTATGCTTTATTTTGTTTTTAAAGCCCACTTTTAAGTGTTTGTAAGCTTAATTCGTAGCTTAGGATTACTCTTTTCTTATGCGAGTTCTTTTGATAGATTAAAATCACGAGTTTACCTCTTAAGGTAATATAAGTTAATTATCTTTTCTCATCCTTTTTATTTTAGTTATCTTTTTATTTGATTCTAACTCTGTATTATATTATGATAAATAATAAAAAAATATAAATGTCAAAAAAGATATATAATTTGTGAGGAGAAAATTAATACACGTAAGAAGTTATGCATTAAATCTGACATATGGGCTTATATTTATGGGAATGCCCGTTTGGTTTGTAAGTGAGATTGGATTTGAATTTGGATTTGAAAAATGTTTGAAAGTATATAAGAAGAAAGAAAATTAATTATTATTTTAAATATATACATATATTATATAAATTATTTAAAATAAAATACATTCTTTTGAATTAAAAAATAAGAATGACACATTTGGTCAAACTTACACGTGGATGCAAATTTTTTGAAATTAAAAAAAGAAACTTTATTCATAGGATTATTGAAAACCCAACGAGGTGCCCTGAATTCATATTAGGTAATCACATACGCGCGTGAAACTAAAGAATATTCACCAAACAAAATTTTTCCCCATCTATCAACCCAAACCCCCTTAAACCCCCATTCCAAACGGGCACTTAAGAGGAAACCTATCCAAACTAGTAATATGGAATCACCTTTTCATAAAAATTTACTGTTGCCATTTCGAGATCTCATACCAAATGATTTAAATTACAAACTCATTCATAGAAAAATCTGACAATTTAGATTTTTTTTCCTTCTATAATATTTTTGGTATTGTTTTAGTTATAAGTGTGGGAGGTGCACTTTTCAGGACAAGGAGGAAAGAAAGAATCTTTCGGGAAATACAAAAGCTCCACACCCCATCTTGAAGGAAAACGTAATGTTAAGAGCTCAAGGTACACTGAGCCATGGACGAAAACGCCATCTCACGGCGCGAGAACCACACCCCGGGTGGCGTTTTCGTGCTTGGCGTCGTATTCCCCAACCGAGATGGTTCCAGAAAACGCGACGTGAAAACGCGAGATGCCATACCGCGTCTCGCATTTTCGCGTTTTCGGATATTAATTTTTTTAAAATTTTTTTAATTTTTAATTTTTAAAAAACTAGCCGTTGGGAACGACATTTTTAAAAAAATAGCCGTTTGGGGGGGGGGGGGGTTTGTAAATATTAAACCACTCTATTTTCTAATACATATACAATGGATCGCGAGCTAGCGGCTAGGCTCGTGATTTGCGATATTCAAAAACGAAACGAAGACTTGAAGATTCTTGCTTTCGACACTATCGGGATGAATCCGGAGGACGCGGCGAGGATCGAGGCTTTGAAAGACAAGGCTCGAGCTACATTTGTTAATTAAATTGTTGTCGTATTTTTTTTATTTAAGTTTATGTATTTTCTTTTATTTAAGTTTATGTATTTTTTTATTTAAGTTTATGTATTGTTTTTTTAATTAAGAGTAAATTGCATAAATCGTCCTTAAAGTTTGGCCAAATTGCATGTTTCGTCCCAAACGTTACGAAAGTGCAAGGATCATCCCTGTGGGAAACCTTTGGTGCAAGTATCGTCCCTGCTAGCGGACTGATCGATACTTGCACCAAAGGTTTCCCCACAAGGACGATACTTGCACCAAAGGTTTCCCACAGGGACGATCCTTGCACTTTCGTAACGCTTGGGACGAAACATGCAATTTGGCCAGACTTTAAGGACGATTTATGCAATTTACTCTTTAATTAATGAAAATTAAATTTTAAGTTTATAAGTTTTTTTATATAAATGAAAAAAAAAGTGGAAAAAGTGAAGTCCTCATAACACCAAAAATTATGGTGTTGACCAAGGAGGGTGTTTTTGGTGTTATGAGGTGTTTTGGTGTTATGAAAGAAAACGGGTGAGGTGGCACCACTTTTTGCCATGACTTGAGCCATGGCTCAAGACCACACCTAGTGCTCTAATAACTTTTGGAACTCAAGTCCCGTTGTTTTAATTTGGATGAGAGAGAAATACTATCTCAGTTATAAAATTATTTTAGGTTGTCTTAAAATAATTGTTCTTTCTAAAAAAATAGTAGTTGAATTTGTTTAAGTTTATTATATTATTTTTAGTTTAAATTGATAAATTCATTATCAAATGGTAAAACTGTCTTTTTTTTGTTTTCGTAGAAATCAAAACAATAATTAATGCTTTTTTTAAAACTGTGTATTTTTTTCCGTGGACAATAATTTGAGGACGAGGGTAATATTTTATTTTTCTTATGTGTATTAGGAGTGATATTTGTGTTTTTTTTGGTATTTTTAAATGGAATAAATTAGAAAAAATTAGTAATAGAATAGAGAAGATGTTGCAATAGTTAAAAGAAAGTTAAAAGAAAAATTAAAGAAAGTATTTTTTATGATGTAAAGCTGATATGATGAGAAAATACTCTCAACCACAATGTCCACCCTAAAGCAAAGGTTTTACAAGTAACAACACTTTATATTATTTTTGAGTTTTTTGCTATTTACGTGTGCATCTTCTCGAATTCCGTAGTTACCTTTTTTACCTTGTAATGTGTCAAAAATAATTGTCACGTTGTGTTTTAACCATGGTTCTAAAAGGTGAGCAGGGGCCTCGCAAAGGCGCGAGGCGTGACCTCCACGCCATGCAATAGACCAAGGCTTGGGCTTAAGGCTTGACGTGAGATGAGGAGTGAAAAAAC
>BQNB010069741.1:0-20766 GCA_026074375.1 Tanacetum coccineum
GGCGCACAAGGTTGTAAGTGCGGCGTACTTAGGGAGTTAATGCAGTAGCATTTAAGTCTTCATTAATTCTTCATAATCATGTGGGAAGTATGGCGTATAAAATAGTAAGTGTGGCGTATTTGTAGAGTTAATGCTGAATTTTGACTAAGCTTTTATTACTTCTGACTTGTGGAAAAGTGCGGCGCACAATTGGCAAGTGCGGCGTACATTTGCGCTTTAGAACTTGAATTTTATTTCTTTCTTGTATGTTGTGTTCTTTAGCATATAAATACTTGATCTTTGTTGTGTTTATCCTCGGGATGTCTTTAAGTGAACCTGCAAGCAATTCATGCTATTAAGTATCGAAAGTTTACGAGAAATGATTAAATATATACAAATAATGTCACTAAAAACTTGTATAATTTGGGTGTAATCAAATCCCTACACACTTAGTTGTTGCTTACCCTCAAGCAATAAAAGCGAGAAAACAAAATCATTTATCGTGACGTGGAGAAAATTTAGATTTTATAAGTGTTTACAGGTTTAGATAACTTTTCAGGCATTGACATATAACATAGCACCTCACATAGGGAATGTGTTTGATTTAAAAATTCACTCTGCCACTCAAATAGGGTTTATATATTTTTGTGAAAATACTTAATTTGCACAGACATAATCTAGACAGCTACCATAGGCTTGTACTTAACACATAAATCTGACCGAAGGCGCGGAACTTTGATGCTGATGCGAAAGCATATACTAATCTTCATGTGTCAGGACTTAAGCCTTTATTTGAACTACTATATATATATATATAAATATAAATATAATATATATATATATATATATATATATATATATATATATATATATATATATATATATATATATATATTTTGCAACATAATCATAACTAAGGCTTGGCATAGAACTTCTTCTTCTTTACTTAGGACTTTTAGCAATTTAGCACTAAAGGGAGCACTTGCAAGAACAGGGATTTTGTGGTATTCATATGCTTCGATCTAGTAAATGATGATCAAGCACAAGTTCTAGAGCTTCTAAATTACCGGCTCGCTCAAATATAATTATCAACCAAAACCATTGTTCCAGAAAAGGCGACAAAACCACATATACACATCCATAACAATGGAATAGATACATATGATTGCCCACTCCTTAACTCGAATAAGCTAAAGGCATCAATTATCTTAGGCACCAAATGTGGGTACCCGAATATTCTAGAGGCTTATAATTCTCACAATTTAGTGGACTGGGTTGTGCTAGCTATAGTGTCAATCCAATTGGATTTGCCTTACTAAGAGCATTTTTAATTTTCGAAAGCATATATATAAATTTTGATTTTTTTAGAAAAATTTTAACAGGGCAAACATGGAGGGATATGATTAATTTTTCCTATTTGGCTCCGCTCCACACTTAAGGTGAACATTTCCCTTAATGTGATAACTGATAATAGAGATAAAATAGGTAAAATTAAGGGAAAACAATACTTCCCGGGGCATATAGATATATAGCTGCGAGAGAGCTATCCTTGAGCAGACTTCATAATTTTCCAAAATATTTAAGCTATGTTACCTGCATAAAAGGTAAACATACAAAAGCACACAAAAAGAAAATATTTTTGTTGTTTTTTTTAGAAAATAAATAAAGGATATGACAGAAGAATGGAGGAGGGACTCCTCTACACTTAAGTGAAGCACGGGTTGCCTCCCGAGAAGCGCTTAATTTTTAAGAGAGTCGTTAGCTAGACTCGAACTTGGTGAGTCATTCTTTGGGAAAGAAGGGAGTAACTGCTTCCCTTTGGTCATTATAATCTTCTTCTTCATGATATAGTTTGAGTCGATGACCATTAACAATAAACATTTTTCCATCTTTACCATATAGTTCAACATAGACAGATATTGATATTTCACTACGTATGGTCCTAGCCAACGAGATCTGAGTTTTGGCTGTTTAAATTTATACTTTGAGTGAAAGAGTAGAACCTTGTTTCCATGTTTGAATTCTTTTCTCATTCGTAGTTTTCTATCGTGCCATACTTTGGTTCTAGCCTTGTATGATCGAGAGTTTTCATAGGCTTGATGTCTAAGTTCATCTAATTCGTGTAACAGGAACATTCTTTTTTCACTTGCAGCAATGAGATATGGGTTGCAATTCTTCAAGGCCCAGTATGTACGATGTTCAATTTCAAATGGTAAGTGGCAGTTCTTTCCATATATAAGTATATAGGGTGTGGTACCGGTAGGTGTTTTGTAGGTAGTACGAAAAGCCCACAGAGCGTCATTAAGTTTTCTTGACCAAATAGCAGGATTGTCTTTAACAGTTTTTTTAAGAATTCTTTTACGAGCTATGTTCGTGTTTTCAACTTGACCACTAGTTTGAGGGTGATATGATGTAGAAAAATGGTGGTTAACTCCATATCTCTTCATCGTTTTTCCATTATTTTATTACAGAAATGAGTACCTCGGTCGCTGGTTAAAGCTTTGGGCATTCCGAAATGGCAGAATAATTTCTTAAGGAAGGTGATAACAACTCAGGAATCATTTGTTGGTAAAGCTTGAGCTTCAGCCCATTTAGATACGTAATCAACAAAGACAAGAATGTATTCAAACTTATGCGACTTTATGGTCCCATAAAATCAATACCCCATACGTCGAAAATTTCACATACTTGAATGTTGGTTAAGGGCATCTCATCACGTTTTGATATATTTCCCGTCTTTTAACACGCTTCGCAAAGTTGAACTAGAGTATGAGATTCTTTAATAATTTTTGGCCAGTAAAAACCCGAATCTAGAACCTTTTTAGCGGTTACGTTGGTCCATAATATCCACCGGTTGGTCCGTGATGACATTGATCTAAAATTGTTTGGGTTTCTGATCTGGATATACATCGTCTGATTATTCTGTCAGAACATACTTTGAATAGGTAGGGTTCCTCCCAGAAGTAATGTTTGAGGTCAGAGAAGAATTTGTTATTTTGTTGATACGTCATCCCTTTCGGTATAATATCAGCTACCAAATAGTTTGCAAAGTCTGTGAACCATGGTTCATTTTTTGTGTTAATTTCTATAAGGGTCTCTCCAAGAAAGTTATCATCCACTTCATTGTCATCACTTGACTCGTCATTTTCAATTCGGGACAAATGGTCAACATCAACATTTTTTGTTCCCTTTATATCCTTGATTTCTATGTCAAATTCTTATAAGAGTAAAATCCATCGAATAAGATGGGGTTTTGCATCTTGTTTTTTGAATAAATGCTTAAGAGCTGAATGATCAGTGTGAACAATAGTTTTTGATAGAATAAGATAGGATCTGAATTTATCGAATGCAAAAACTACAACATAAGTTCTTTTTCGGTTATGGTGTATTTTTGTTGAGTTGGATTAAGAGTTTTACTCCCGAAATAGATTGGGTGAAAGTTTTTACCATCTTTTTGACCTAAGACAGCTCCAACTGCAAAATCACTTGCATCACACATAAGTTTAAACAGAAGATTCCAATTTGGGCTTACGATCACAAGAGAATATGTGAGTTTCTCTTTTAATAACTCGAATGCTTTTTGACATTCGTCATCGAATTCAAATAGAGTATCTTTTTCAAGCAGCTTAGTTAGTGGTCGAGCAATTTTTAAGAAATCTTTTATGAATCTTCGGTAAAAACCGGCATGTCTAAGAAAGCTTCCAATTCCTTTGATATTAGTAGGGGCGGAAGTTTTGAGATTACGTCAATTTTTGCTTTGTCGACTTCAAGTCCTGTGCTAGACACCTTGTGTCCAAGCACAATTCCTTCTTTGACCATGAAGTGAATTTTCCCAATTAAGGACAAGATGAGCATCTTTACAACGTTAGAGCATTTTATTGAGATTGTTTAGGCACTTATCGAAAGATTTTCCAAAGATGGAGAAATCGTCCATGAATACTTTGACGGATTCTTTGATCATGTCGTGAAAGATTGCCAGCATGCACCTTTGGAATGTGGCTGGGGCATTGCATAGCCTAAAAGGCATTCGCATATAAGCGTATGTTCCGAAAAGAGATGTGAATGTTGTTTTTTCTTGATCATTAGGATCGATAGGAATTTGAAAATATCTAAAAAAATCATCGAGGAAATAGAAATATTTATTTTCTGCGAGTCTTTCTAACATTTGATCCATAAACGACAAAGGAAAATAGTCTTTTGCAGTTGCTTCATTGAGTTTACGATAATCAATGCATACTCGCCAACCAGTAACGGTTCTTGTTTGGACAAGTTCATCATTTTCGTTTGTGATAACTGTAATACCTTCTTTCTTTGGTACACAATGAATAGGACTAACCCAAGGACTATCGGTAATTAGATAAATAATACTGGTATCCAAGAGTTTCACAATTTCTTTTTTAACAACTTCTTGCATATTTGGATTCAAACTTCTTTGTTTTTGGATAACTAGTTTATTGTCATCCAAAAGTTGTATCTTGTGCTTACAGAATGATGGGCAAATACCAGGAATGTCAGATGTTTTCCAGGCAAAAGCTTCCTTGTGTTTTTAAGGACGGATACAAGTTTTCCTTTGTTTTGAGTAGATAATTGAGATGATATGATTACAGGAAGAAAGGATGGTTCTTTTAAGAATACATATTATAAGTTATTAGGAAGAGGTTTGAGTTTAAGATCCGTTTGAGGTTCTTCAAGGGATGTCTTGATTTTATAGTTTGTGTTGATGGTGATTTTTTCGAATGGTGGTTCTTCGGTATCGGATTCAAATTCAGAATTTTCAACTTCAACCATTGCTATGAATTCATTAAATTCAAAAAAAATTATTCTTTAAGAAGGGTTCCTTTGATGAAATTGAGGATTTTGCTTCCTTTGTCTAGAAGAGCATTGAAATCTTCTTCTAAAATTTCATTGATAACATCGATACTAAAACAGGTATCATCATTTGAGTAAGAGTGTTTCATTACAGAGTCGATATTAAAGATCATTTGTTCAGTCCTAACTCTAAGATTGAGTTGTTTCTGTTTAACTTGAATAACTGCATCAGCAGTGTGAAGAAAGGGTCGTCCTAAGATGAGGGGAACTTTACTGTCTTCTTTCATTTTGAGAATAACAAAATTGACAGGAAAAGTAAATTTACCAACTTCAACGAGCATATTTTTAGCTATTCCAATAGGGTATTGGAATGATTTGTCGGCTAATCTCACGCTCATTTTGGTAGGTTTAAGAATTTCGAGAGATAGTTTCGCATATAAGGAATATGGCATAAGGTTAATGCTAGCACCAAGATCGGCTAAAGCATTGCAAGAGAAAGCTTTGTTGAAATTACATGGAATAAGGAAACTTTCAGGGTCTCTAAGTTTTGGTGGAACTTTATTCTGGATCATCACTAAAATTTCATCACTAAGGAAAGCGGTAGAAATTTGTTCTATTTTATGCTTGTTGCTTATGAGTTCTTTGAGAAATTTACCATAGTTAGGCATTCCGGCTAAGACGTCGACAAAAGGTATATTGATTTGGACGGCTCGGATCATGTCGAGGAATTTTCCGTATTGGGCTTCCATTTTTTCTTTTCTAAGGCGTTTAGGATACGGAATTTTTGGTTTGTATGGTTTGGGTAATGATGTTTCTTTAACTGCTTTCTGGGTTTGAATCTTTGGTTGTGGTGTAGGTTCATCGTCTTCATCATCGCTATCGAAGTTGATAGGGTTTTCGGTTTTGTTTTGTTCTTCATTTGGGTTTCTGGTGGATTGTAGGTTTTACCACTTTTTGTGAATACGGCGTTCACATGCTCGTTACGAGCTTGTGGCGCTTGATAAGCTTTAGATTTGCTACCTCATGGGTTTGGTTAAGTGTTGCTCGGAAGAGATCCAGAAGGTCGACCAGATTGTTTGTCAGCAAGTCTGTCGAACTTAGTTTCAAGATTTTGGATTAAAGCTTGATGATTTTTGGCTACTGTTTTGAGTTGAGTTTTAAGGTCCACGAATGTTTCTTTGACAAAAGCGTTGGTTGATTGCTGAGACTTCATGAAATCATTGAATTGTTTCTGAAGATCGTAAGGTTTGTCATCGGTGTTAGATCGGTAGTTGTCTCGATTATAATCATTTCATCTGCTTGAACGCTAATTATCGCGATTCGAGTCTCGGTCGCGGTAATCATTGTAAAAAAGAGTCTTACAGAAAGTTTGCATGAATTTAGCTTCTTCTTCACGAGACATAGGTAGGTCATCATCGTCAAGATCGAGAGTTGATTATTTAGCACGAGATTGGAGTTCTTTGTTCTGAGCATCAATTTTTATAGTCATGGCATCCATTCGCGCTATAATTTTATAAGTATCGGTATTGCTGCTACTTTCATCGGCGAAAGCAACAGTTTTCTTAAGAGATGTTTTAGTCTTTTGATTTTTAGCCCAATTGAGTTTGAGTAAGACTTTATCTTTGAGAAGCTGATAAGCTTGATTTGGTGTTTTATAGAGGAAAATACCACCAGCTGCGGCATTCAGAACTTCTTGGGTTATTTCGTTTAGACCATGATAGAAGATTTTGATAATATTACCTTTGGAAAGGTTATGACCATGGAAATTTCAGAGCATTTCTTTCATACGAAGCCAAGCATCGGTCAGAGATTTGTTTTCATGTTGAGAAAAGGCACCGATTTCTCCGAGGAGTCTGCCGAAAAGAGTTGGGGGAAAGAATCGGCTAATGAAAGTAGTTCGAAGTTCATTTTACATTTCAATAGTTCCTTCGTTGAGTTCGTTCAGCCATGTTTTTGCTTCTTCAGTGAGTGATAAGGGAAACATCATCAGGCGGATAGCTTCATTTTTAGTATCTTTGTATTTGAACATATCGCAGATTCCGAGGAATTCATGAATGTGTTTATGAGGATCGGTTTAGGTTCTACCATTAAATTGGTTTCCTTTGATGAGAGTCAAGTGGTTACCTTTAATGGCAAACTCGTTTGCGGTTTCAGGAATAGTAATTGCAGAACCGGGAGTCAGAGCGACAACACGATTGGCAGCGAACATGGGTTCATCATCCATTGGATCGTAATTTCGAATAATATCAAGAAAGTGAGAGAAGTGGTTGATGTTAAGAATTGGCTGGTAGATAATTCTTGGGTGTTGTGGTGGATTGTTTCTTTGATCGTATGGAACTCTTCTGTTTCGTCCACAAAGTCTTCGATTCAGAGTGTGTTCAGGTTCGGGTAAAGGTACAACAAGTTTAGAATTGGAAGCACGTGTATGCATCCAAGAGAGAAAAAAAATTGGGTCAGTTTGCCAAAAAATTATACGGTGATTTTTGAAAAAAAGGGAGAGTTAAAATAATTTTCCAGAGTTGATTACAGAACAGCTTAAAAAATCCCCGGCAGCGACGCCAAAAACTTTGATGTGTTTCAAAAGCTTTAAATTTATAATGACTGAAATTACCTATTTTATTATAGGGAAACACACGGGTAAAAGTATAACCCACGTATGTAGTATAATCTTTTTAGGTAAGACCAGGTCGTCTACAGGGATTTGAGTAGTGTTTAGATAATCAGAAGGAAAATAAACTTTAACTTGAAAATAATTTTTTGTTTTACCAATGATAATAAAGATGACTACTCAGATAGTTGAAAATAATTTATAAGTGTTGGAAATGATCACGACCTCGAAGATGAAACCTTAACTTACAAAAAGGATTTCTCGTCAGAAAACATTTTCACAAATTAACTTAATTAACTCAATACTTATATTTAGTAGACTAGACCAAATGAGTCACTCAAATAGTTTACTTACTTATTATATCAAAACTTATTTTTGTTTATCAATTCACGAAAATGGATTTCTCGGCACAAACAATAAAGATCATAGACAAATATTTAAAACCACATAGATCATAACGGGCCTTTCGACCTATACCGGTATGATTATATAATCTAAGTTGATAAGCAAAAACTTATAAGATGAGATATAACATGATTGCAACATTATCTTGAGATTAAAAAGATCACAATCATACCAAACACTTATTCATTATCATAACGTCATCGACTAGTCATGAGAGATTTAGCCTCTTATGGCTATGAGGTTCATAACATAAGATGACTCAACATGAATTTCCATTATTCCAATATACTAATATGATATTCTACTTCGTTCTTGATCGTTTGATCTTGAATCTTTAAAAGGGTGTGGTGTTTTGCTTTGTGAATGTGGAAAGTGGTATGTGTGAGTTGAAGAATGGATGAGAGGATTGATTGAAGGATGAAGTAGTGGGATGAAGGATGATTGAAATGTGTGAAATTCGTCCCCTATTTATAGGCTAAGTCAGGGGTAAAAGTGTGACGTACTAAGTTATAAGTGCGGCGTACTGGGTGATTATATGTGAGGGTAATAAATGTTTATTGAGAAAGTGTGGCGCACAAGGTTGTAAGTGCGGCGTACTTAGGGAGTTAATGCAGTAGCATTTAAGTCTTCATTAATTCTTCATAATCAGGTGGGAAGTACGGCGCACAAAATAGTAAGTGCGGCGTACTTGTGGAGTTAATGTTGAATTTTGACTAAGCTTTTATTACTTCTGACTTAAGGAAAAGTGCGGCGCACAATTGGCAAGTTCGGCGTACATTTGCGCTTTAGAACTTGAATTTTATTTCTTTCTTGTATGTTGTATTCTTTAGCATATAAATACATGATCTTTGTTGTGTTTATCCTCGGGATGTCTTCAAGTGAACCTGCAAGCAATTCATGCTATTAAGTATCGAAAGTTAACGAAAAATGATAAAATATATACAAATAATGCCATTGAAAACTTGTATAATTTGGGCGTTATCAAAGCCAAATCAATAAATAAACTAATAGTACATATTTTTATTACATAAAAATAACCACTGTCACAAAACTATATTTCCCTTCTGTCACACCCCGCCAAGGTGGAAACGCAAGGCGTAAACAAGAATGGATATCATCACAACACATGGTGTCTATATAGAGAATACTAAAATGAAACTAAAGTAAAGCAAAGACACAAAGTGTCATAACAATACCTAAAACCTAATGGTGTCTTTATTAATAAGAAAGAGGTCTCGTCAATAAATAACATGCAGAACATAATCTAAATAATTCATGCTAACGCATTTATTCAAACATAAAACATAAATAAACTCCAAGCGTCCTACGGTCTCTTCTAGCCACTTCGCTCTAACTTAGCACAATTAAGCTCACCTGAAAATGATGCATAAAAACGTCAACACAACGGTTGGTGAGAGTCATAGGTTTAAGACATGCAAATCAATCTTTTAAAAAAAACAAAACAATTTGCTGCGATTAACATAACATATCATGGCAGAACATTTTAAGCTAGCTATCACATAGGCTATCATACAACACACAATCAATCACAACGAGACGGAACGTGCCCACGATCCACATAACAAAGCCGGGGGTAATCTATTACCCTCCGCTCAGAATCACACAGTATGGAGTATTATTTCAACCCTCCGGTTAGATTTGGAATGAGTAGAGTCACTACCCTCCAACCGGAATCACACATAAATGGGATTTTATTTCAATCCTCCAATTAGATTTGGAATAGGTAGAAGCACTATCCTCTAACCGAAATCACATAGAAATGGGATCTTATTTCAATCCTCCAATTAGATTTGGAAAAGGTAGAAGTACTACCCTCTAACCGGAATCACACAGAAATCACAACAACATTAAGCATATCACCTATAATAACCACATAAACATTCATGCCTCAAGTAAAACCACATAATCGCAGCGATTAAACACATTCAAAACATCTTTGCATCATTTCCATCCCAATGTAAAACATTAAAAGTGGGACTATGAAACTCACCTGATGCTCAGCTTCCCAAAAGAATCCAACAAAAGCTTCACAAACTTTTCACGGATAATCTAAACAATTAAGTACACAATAAGTTGCCATCAATTAGGCATTCAACCCAATATGATGTAACCTCAACTATGATGGATATCTAAGCTATCTACCATAGTTCTGTACTTGATTTAACCATTTTCCAACTCATACATATGTCATTTACACTTCAATGCTACACTTTAAATTTTCTGATTTTAAGCAGAATTTTATACTCACTTACACGTCCTAAACGTACCACTTAAACACTTCCACAATTCAAACCAAAATTCACCATGCTACATATATGTTCTATAAACCTCTCATAGCTCTCACAAATCCATTACCCTTTTACAAATACCCTTTAGAAATTCATTAATCCAAAGTGTCCAGATGTCGTCCAGAATCTGACCCCCCTAAAAGTATGATGTTAGATAACCAACTTAAACTTCATAACCTACTTAGAAAAAATTCAGGGGTCACACACAATATATAAAATAACTTCCACGTGATTTAGAGCCTCTAACTAGATGTCTAAGTATTCTTAGAAAAATCAAAACTAAAATTCGTCACTATTTTACACACTGATTTTGTAATGACCTTTTAACCCACTTTCCGACCATAAAAACTCACGAGGCCAACTTTTCTGGAAAGTATACTCTCTGAGGTTATCTCTAGTATGTTGTAATTTGTTTATTTGAATTTTTATGAATGAGTTATGCTCATTACAAAACTGTCTATCTTTCTGTAGTGAATTAAACAACTAAATCGGGCGATCTAGACCCTAACGCATGATCAAATCTTGTAACCAATTAAACTAATGATTAAACAATCATTATAACATTATAAACTTCTAGAAAAATCAAAGCCCTAATTTATAAACCTTAATCCATCATACTTAGATTACATTAATTGAAAATTAAATAACTAGAACTAAACAAGGATTAGAAAATACCTTAACCAAGAACCCTAAAATTCTCTTCTTTTTCTTCTCTTGTAAAAATCGGCCAACTTCAATAGGGGTTTAGGGTTTTTATTTTTTTTGTATTTATAGGCTCTAAGGTAATCCTAGATAAAGCCTAGTTAGTGTTTGATTTCTAATACAACTCTATTTTTTTCTTTTCTTTTCTTTTTTTTCTTTTAAAATTTGTATTTTACTATTCATCTATAAAAAAAATTATTAGTTAATTAATTACCTTCATACCTTAAGTTTTATAAAAACCTAAGCTAATTTGGTAAACCATTTTGCTTATAAACTACTTTCTAAAAATAACTTTTCATTTTCAAATTCACTTTCCAAAATAGAAATTCTTCCAAAAACTCTCATATTTTAACAAACTTATTTCTTTCACAAATGACACACTTCCCATTTTAATCCATCACCTAGACATCCTCATAGTAACCAAAACAATTCTCTCAAAATACCCAATCAATTCCATTATCACTATCAGTGATTAAAATGAAATTTCCTCATCAAATAACTCATTTCTCTTAACTTAACCTCTAAAACCTAAACTTATCTTAAATTACTAACACAAAAATACGTATATGTATAATTACTTACACAATTAACGCGAAACCGCTTCAATCACCGAAATCATTTCCTTGTCACCAAAAGTGAACGAAATGAACTTCACAAAATTCAACACAAATCCAACCAATTAGACGATCACACTCAATGGATTGATTATCCAATCTCACATATCCCACACAAACACATATAAACACGTATAAACACATAATCATACATTGCAACAGATACATTTAGGTCAACACTACGGTTTGACCAACTTGCTCAAGTCATGGTTGTCACACTTTGTCTTTGATTATATGTTATATTTGATGAGGAGAAGCTTGGAAGTTCTTAGGAACTTTCATTGGATGATTCTCAGAGGACGATTTAACCAGTTATCGCATGTTTCTTCTCCACTATTGAGTAAACAAGGGGAGTACTAGTTTCTTTTCCTTGTTTTCTTTTCCCTTTATCTGTTTTAACGGGTACTTCTAGAGAACATTGGGGACAATATTCAAAATAAGTGTAAGGGGGAAAATAAGCCTTAGAAACTATTCTTTCATTTGTTATTTGCTTTGTCCTTAAAAAGATGGGTAATATATCAAAATATAGCAAAAAAGGGTGATTTTTACCAAAATTTAAATTTTTTTATGACACATACCAACGAAAATGGAGTATTACTAGCGTCTCATGGATAGGAATTTATATGACTAGCATAATAACCCTCAAAATTCCACCCAAAAAATGTGAGGTTTGCCCTTAGATATTTAGGAATTCGAGTACCCATCGTTGGTAACCCAAGATGATTTTATCTTTACCCGGTTCGAGTTAAGGAGTGAGCAGTCACATGTGTTTATTCCGTCGTTACGGATGTGTACGTGTGGTCTTCGTCGCCTTTTCTGGAATGTCTGGTGTTAGTAAAATTCATATGAGTGTTTAGCATATTCTAGAACTTGTTTTTGTGATGCATCCCGAGACCGCATAGTAAGTGTTAGGATTTGCTTGATAAGAGGCATTAGGAATAACAAGTGTTTTAAACCTGTAACTGTTATGATGGTCACCTCGATCATATAACTATCCCACACCCTTGCCATGCACTCACCTTTAGTGTAGGATACCCTTGTACAACCCTTCGAGCCTATTCTTTTTCACGGTTCTCGTAATTTTCTGGTTAATCCGGACTATTAATGAAGAGCATTGTCACCTCTTAAACTAATCGTTACACCCAAAAAGCCTTAGCCTACCTTATATGTACTCATTTTTAGTACATTATTGTGTTTAACCCAAGTTAATTATTTGAGTACACGGTTGCTAAGTCCTTATCCTTGTAAATACAGTTTTGAGACGATTGGGATTCATGGTAGTATTTATTTTGCGGAAGAATAGGGAAGAAAAGTTAAGTCAATACCCCCATATATTTGTTAGATGATCTCCATGTTATTTTGATCCACCTCAAATCGGGTCATTAGTTAGATTGTAAATATCGAGCATGTAAAAGCTCAAGTGTAGGGGTACGTGTTATAAACCCCATGTGATGTATTATGTTATATAAAAAATGAGAAAAGAAAACGAAAGAGATTGATGTAGAGTTTTGCAGAGTTTGTATAACTTCGTCCGAGTCTTGGCTTAGCAACCAAACCAACGTGTATTCGTGTAAGTAATTAGCTAACCCTTCCACTCCAAATTCACCCTAAGCCACCTAAATGTATCACATCCATTTCCGTTTCCATTATATGTTATCTTACACCTACACCTCACAACCATTTAAAAGACCTCTTAGATAGTAATGAATAATACTTTCACCTAGCTGTGGAGGTTTGATCCTTTACCAAGCCTATGGTAATTTATATGATATGACAGGTAATGAGTGTGATTTTCCGTTTCCCCTATATGTTATAATTCATTATACACCCTAGTGAAAGAGAGAATCCCAAACACTTATGTGAGGTGCTAGTATGTATTTTCCGAGCTTTTAATTACGAGGTCTAGGAGGTTGTGTTGTAGAATATTTTTAAAGAGTAGGTAAAATGACCCCTCATATTGTTATTGTCTAGATAGAAAAGCCCATTTGCTTGAGGACAAGCAAATCTCAAGTGTAGGGGTATTTGATGAGGTGTCATTTTATACACTTTTTCGAGGTCATTTAACCTCTAAAATCATGTGTTTATGCCCAAAATAGGTACTTAATCGTTCCTTTTCAGGTATTTCTCATTTGGAAGGCATTTGGATGAATTACACGTGACTTGGGCTCATTTGGAGAAGAAACGGACGATATTACAACCTAACACCAAGACTCTTGAAGATTTGTGCTCACATAGCCTGGAGACGGCGTTACAAGCCATACACGACGCCGTTACAACTCATCTAGTGACGGCGTCACATTATTCATGACGGCGTCAACCCGTACCGACTCAAACGCAGATCTAGAAGAATCATTTTATGACGGCGTCACGACTAAAACGCGACATTGTCTCATTGATTTTCTTATATATACAAACCCGAATTTAGGGTTTTTAGTGTATAACTTTAGAATAAAAAGAGGGTGTGAACCCTAGTTCGTTTAGAAGCTATAGGAGATGATTTTAGGGCCTAAAGACCCTATTGTACTTCTTCCAATTCATGTTTTAATCAAAGTAAGGTTTATTTAATCATTCAATATGTCTATGTGTTGTTTGATTTATTGTTCTTGCTTTATCCTTAACATGCTCGGCTAATCCTACTATTGTGTTTATTTATGATTGTATGAAACCAAGAATGTAGATCTTAGTGGTGTTGCTGCTTGTGATAGATGTGCACGGTAGGTCTTAGAAAACCAGCTTTTGTCTGCATCGCTGTTGATATGTCTAGGGAAACGTGATTGTGTAGAAAGGTTACCATCGGGTAACAATCTTCATACTACCTTGCCCCCTAATATGGTTGATCCACTTTTAATGTATTTCACATGCACTTAGTAAACTCCTAGGGGCCGTGTAATAGTCTTCATACTACCTTGCATGTGCGTTGCTCTAGCGGCATACTAAGTAGACGGCGGGTTCGTGTAATTCATTCATGCTTTAGGAAATAGTTCCATAGATCATCACGAGTGTGACAAGGCAACAACACTAGGAGAAGCAATCTAGGGAGTAATACATGATTAAATAAGCACAATCTTTTATCTTATTGTTATCACCAGTAGCTTAGAATATATTTAGTTTAAATAGCTAAAACCAAACCTCTCTCCAATTATATGATTTTACCTGCTTTCATAAAATCTAAAAATACAAAAAGAATCTTCCCTCAACCCTTAGAATTCTGTTAGACCGTGATCAAGCCTTCCCAACCTATTCCTCGAGTGAACGATAAACAACCCCGAGTATTGCCTATAATACATTACTACAATTAGGTGCACTGCCTAGGGAGTTGTAAAACTTCTCGTGTAGAAGTCTAACGACGACCGCACATCAGGTCACAAGTACACAAGATGGCAAAAGATCACAAGATGATGATAAGAGATTATGTTTGGCTGATGATCTCAAAGAAGCTCATGTTCACATGTAAGTCAAGCTTAAAGGAACAAGGTCAAGCCTAAAGTCTAAAGATCACTACGCATATCACAAGTTGAAAGATAAAGATTCAAGACCACAAGCAAAGACCAAAGTCATTCACAGAATGTAGAGCTTAAGATTTTTGTAAAAGGATGTGACCTCCCTTTGGGGGAGATTGTTAGGAATCGAGAAAAGACTCGGTCACACCTAAAATATGTTGCTCGTAGGTCTTAGTTTTTGGAACCTTAAATAGGTAAAGGGGCCAAAGCCCATAGAAAGCCCACAAAGCTCATGTGAGCCATGGCCTATAGTGGTATAAGTACCCTCTCCATAGCTTGGAGAGGGTGTTGGTTGGTTTTATTTTACACATAGTTCTTAATCTAATATTACTCTCTTCCTTTCTCTCTCTAGAAACCTCCCTCCCATTCCTTTCTCTCTCTAGTTTCTTGTTGATTGGTTAAGTAGTTAGATATATCACATATTCTACAAATTTCATGGAATATGTTTTATAGTGAAAAACATATAATGATAATAGTAGTTGTCACTACCTGCAATCATGCACACATGTTCAATTTTGATAAATTAATGTCTCAAACCTTATTCTCAAGCCTTAATTATTTGATTGCTCAAATGATCAAGGATAAATATCATACACATATTGATTGTCATCATAATAAACATACAATACCACGATAACAAACGATAAAAATCATAAGCAAACACATATGATTCTTTATTAAACTCAATAATCATCCATATAATCACTAACAAAATCACTAAGTTATATTATGCATCATATAGGGTTCATCTATTCTAAACAAATATTAAACATAACAAAGATTAGAGAGCTGGGAACAGTGGAGCCGTTAGGCTCGTGCCGTTGGCAAAAATCCCCAAAATGTGATGCCACGTCAGCAAAATGCACAACGACACCACATTTTCTGGAGTATCCGTCGGCACCCCATTTTCTAGTGCTGTTGGGCAAATATTTTTTTTCATTTACTTTAAAAAAATACATAATATAACTAAAATTTAATTCATTAAAATAAAAAAAATTACATTAAATAAAAAAACATTACATAGAAATTTAAAAAAACGAAACAACAGACATTAAAATAAAAGACACTAAAATAAAAAAATCATAAAGTTAACGATCTGCGTCGACTAGTTTGTTGGTGGATATGCCACTCGGATAAGTGCATTTTGGGCGTTGATGATAGCCGTGTCGACCGAATCCATCCCGCGTATTATTCTTTCATGAATTCTTGATACATCATCGAGTTAAAACCAAAGCTAGCGGTCGAGTTAGAACCGAAACGTTGACTTTTTGAAATTCGTTGTAACCCGGGTGGCCGAGGCAACGCACCAAAATGCCTCGGTTCATCGTCGGTAACCCGAAGACGATTTCTTCTTGCCAATGTCGATTCGGGGTTTTTTCACTTATGCTTGTCTTTCAAAAAAAACCAAGCGCTCTTGTGCTTAAAATCCACATTCGTGTGGGTTTTAAACAAAATTTCCACCCTCGTCATCCAATCGTCATCGTTCTCCCCACTATGAACAAGCGTTTTCGACACTAATTGATTAACTTTTGAACATTTGCATTCATTGGAGTCCACTTTCCCGTCAACATGTTTTGGTACGCTCCATGTAGCCGCGTTTCGTGGATTTAGCATTGTATGCTTCACAAATTTTATACCAAAACGTATCATTTTTTTTATCCGTGCCGATTCTTGGATCCTCGGATACTTGAATGAAACATTCCGCCAAAAGCAACTCCTCTTCTTGGCTCTACAAATGTCAAGCTCATTTCGTTTCGACTTGTGTTTCCTTTTCTTTTCTTTTCTTCGACTTTGACTTCACACGTGGGCCACGGCTCGTCTTCTTCGATGTCGGGGTCGGGACCGGCTCGTCTTCGTTTTCGTCTTCGGTTTTGTCAACTAGGTGGAAGGATTGTTGGTCGGATTGTGGTTGAGAAGCGTTGGCTTGGTTTGGTTTTTGTTGTTGTTGTTGAGAAAATTGGTTAAATTGCATTTGCATTTGAAATTGGTTAAAGAGCATTTGTTCTTCGGCATTAGCAAATAGGGTTTGGAAATTGGGATAGTAAGGCATTTGGTTGTATGGAGGTTGAGTGGAGGAGCCCGGATTGTTGTTCGGATTCGATGACGACCCCGGAATTTGGTTGTTTGGGTCGCTTAGCATACCGGAAATCCAATTTGGGTTGAGATTCATTTTTTAGAGAGAAAAATAAGAGAAGTAGAAAAGTGTGTGTTATAAAATATATTAGAAGTGTGTGTGAAGTATGAAATAATAAGGAGGTATTTATAGAATTTTTAAGGGGTAAAAATGGATTTTTTGGGGTATAATTTCAAAAACCCGCTCCTCCCAACGGCTATAACGGCTACTTTTTTAAAAAAATTAAAAAGAAATATGCAACCGCGTGAGATGGTTGAAACGGCGCGAGGCCAAACGGCGCCAGCACTGAAACAATGCACCGTTGGCTTTTCTTGCGCCGTTAAACTGCGCCAACGAAAAACGCCACCGTTCCTCTCACTATGAGTTAAACATGATATTAATAAAATAAAAGAATGCCGTCACGTTTTATTCAAACGAATGCAATCCTTCTTTTTTATTGGCTGCTGCGAATTGTTATGGGTAATCTCAAATATCTCCTCTTCTCCTTTATTTTTTTTTACCAATGAATGAAATCCACCGTTTGCTTTTTTTATGTCGGCTCTACTTCTCTGTAATTCCCCTCTCCTTCTTACCGAGTGAAAGAATGTATAGGGATAAACCCTTTTGTTTTCTTGTCGTCCAAGTTGTAGTCCAACAAGGGACCTGACTTCTTTTTTTCATTGGTATACGTCCAAACCAGCCCAAAGTAGTTGCATTGGGGCTTTTTTTTCCTCCGTATCTTATTTGCTTGTAAATAAGAACAACGAGAAAGAATTTTGCCCACGCGTTACAGCGAGGCTATTTTTATTTGTTTTTCAAAGATAATTGATAGTAGAATAATTTAAATATTGGTAAATGATAGTGTACTCAATTTGTGCTTTCGTTGATTTTTTTTAAAACAAACCTAAGGGTATTTTAAAAATTATCATGTAGGTTAAGGGTGTGTTTTGAAAGTTTTTCTGTCTTTTTATTTTTCTAAAAACATATACTAAAATTCAACATTTTTTATAATACCGTCCGCATGTCTGAACCATATCAATATTTTTTCATTAAAAAAATCGCTACGTATTTGTTACATATTTAATAATAAAGTTTGTTATCTAAAAAAAGTCGTAAATAGTAAACTTCAACTTTTTTTTAAAAATGGTACGCACGTCTGGAGCATATCAATATTGTGCTCGTTTGTTCGTAGTCCCGGGGCCTTTATGTTAGTATATTTTTCATCTAAAGAATCACTACGTATTTGTTAGATATTTGATAAATAATGTTTGTTATGTAAAAAAATCGTAAATAAGCAAAAGTTGAGGGGCTTTTGTGTAATTTTTTTAACAAATTTCAGCCTGGGCTTGGCCATCCGTTTTTGGGCTTAAGTGTTTACCCCATCAATTTTGTCTTGTTTCCCTTCGCGTTGTGGCGGAGATATTTTTATTTGTTTTTCGAAGATAATTGATAGTTGAACTATCGAGCATTAGTAAATGAGGGTGTACTCAATTCGTGCTTTCATTGATTATTTTTTAAATAAACTTTAGATGTGTTTTGAAAGTTTTGTTATTCATTGTGATGCAAAGCATAACAATCCATGTTAGTTTAGATAACTGTTATATCCAAATTTCGTTATTTGTTAAAAAAAGAAACCCAACACATAGCCCAGTCAACACATAGCTCGGTAGCCCAGTGAAAAGCGACCTAGTCCAAACCCTGTTTTGTCGTTACCCGTGATGGGTTTTAGGATATAGTACAATAAAAGCCCAAAATATAATTTGTGTCACGAACTGCCTTTTCAGCAAGAAAAGTTACCCGTTTAACTTCAGATTTTCGAGTACTTCATCTCATGAAAGTAAAGATCTCTTTTTCACCTTTCCGTGGCCTTTTGAATCACCTAAATCGGAGCTTGAACGAAAAAATTATGACCAAAATATTGCAACGTGTCCAAAACTTTCACTCTTTGATATTTTACTTCACTTCTTGTCACTTTTCACGTTGTTTCACCAATTGCTCCACATAAACACTAAAATACACATTTAAAGTAATTTAGCATCATGTCCAATCAAAACAAGGTAAAAAGGATCAATTATCGCAAACATTCGATAGCGAAAACATGTATAAATTAAGAGCTATCAAACATCTCTCCACTTGACTTCTACTTGTCCTCAAGTAGACTCTCGATTTCTATTTATAAAAGTAATTCCCTAAACAAGTCCACGAAACATAACTTACATAATTTGCTCAATCAAAAGTACACACATCCAAACACCTCGCGAATAGGAAATGAAAACACTCAAATCTCTCAACTTATCTATGTGGTAACATTTGGTAATTCGCTCAATTGTTCGGTCGTGGCGAGTATTCTATCATAAGCTTGACAAGGATACACATCTTCACCACTAGAGTCTAGATGCAACTAATCTAAAAGGCAAATGGGTTAAAACAAAAGGCATACAAGTTAAATTGGTAGGAGTAAGACATGGAATAGCATATATGAATTGGTGTAAAAATAAAACAACAAACAAATAGATCAAGTCCAAAAACATATCCAATGTTGCTAGCTACAATCGAACCACAAACCCCGCAAGACTCTTATCATCGACTAACTCATGCTTTAACACGGAAAACACACGCTTTAGTGACACACGAATTAGATTCAAAGACATCTTGATATCATCATCGACCGATCATGAAAACATACCAAGTTGGCGTACCCGAACAACCAACTGTTATTCATCACAAGAATAATACCTTAATAGTGGTTTATAGCGACCACTAATACAAACTAAAAAACAGTTGGTTTATTAAAATACCAACTCATAATCGTCAATTAAAATATATAGTCGGTTAATTTACACGAACCGACTGGCGTGCCCGAACAACCAACTCCTATTCATCCCAAGAATAATACCTTAATAGTGGTTTATAGCGACTACTAATACAAACTAAAAAATTGGTTTATTAAAGTACCAACTCGTAATCATCAATCAAAATATAAAGTCGGTTAATTTACACGAACCGATTATCACATAATCCTCTCTTTTTTTCTTTTTTTCATATTTTTCATTTTTTTGTACTTTCTCTCAAATTTTTTTGGCTCACATAACTCACAAAATCTGAAAATATAAACATATATGAATAATGATACAAAACTTTTCCATTTCACTAATAATAATCCATATGAAATAATCTTGAAACACATAAAATGATGACATCATATAAGTGAAAGTAAGATAACTCCATTTACATACTAACACATACTTTCACATTCCCATTGCATTGTACAATTTTCTGACCAAAATCTTTTTTAGAAAAAAATCAAACAAAAACTCACACGAAACACAAGGAATTCAACCAAATTCATACCAGTAACTAGAAACCAACCATAGGACTTAATCTACACGGTAGGCTAAGGTGTAAGGGTGTAACGAAACATAAACATATAATGTGGTGTAAACAAAAACAAAAGGAAAGGCTCAATGGTGCGTTTAACCGGTAAGTGATTACCGGATCGTTTTCCCAAAGACTTATGAACTTGAGACCTCGTTTGTTATTTAGACAATGACTTGAATTGGTTCAAACTTTTTAGATTAATTTTCTAAATCTACAATTAAAAACAATTTAAGCAAGCAAGTAAAATTAATGACTAAGCAATTAAAGACAAAAAAAAACAAATAACGGGAATTAAAGAAAACGCGACAAATAAGCAAGAATACTAAAATTAATCCCTAAATGATTTTCT
>BQNB010069741.1:21183-23683 GCA_026074375.1 Tanacetum coccineum
TGCATCAACTTCTTTTGTTTCAACAATTGTGGAGTTCGTTGTTGATGAAGAATTATCTCAAGCATGTATTTCCCAATGGAATCCATGTTACAGATCATTGCATCTTTGAAGGATTGAGCATCAAATCTTGTATATTTCTGCATACGCTCTTTGAATTATGAATTGAAAGCATTTTCAAACGTTGTTCTGAGTTTTGTCAAAATAGTCTTGCAATCAGTCTGAGAAATTATTTCTTTGGTAAGATGTTGTTCTAGTAAATCCAAGTCTTGAGCGAATGTTATTTTGAAGATAGGCATTGTACCAAAATCTTGTAAAGTATCTGTGAGAAACTTGAATTGTGACTGAATTGCTATAAGACATTTCATGCATCTTTCATTTGAAAGTTGTGTCTTCTCTTGAACTTTAGAAGTTGAACACGAAGAAATTATGTCATTGTGAAGAACACTTGATGTTTGAGTTTGCAAGTTGTTATTTGACATTTTGATGTTTGTTATGAGGGATTACGGATCTTAAGGAGATAAAGTTGTGTTGTGATGACGTTAAGTTTAAATTCGGTTTTAGTGGCGATTAAACAAGTCCGGTTAACAAATTCAGTAACAAATTTGGTAACTAAATTCGGCAAGTGTTTATCGATATCGGATAAAGCAAACTCGGAACTTTTGTCGGACAAATCTAAGATCAAACTCGGACGAAACTTCTCGGATAAAAACTTTTCTCGGACACGTAGATCTCGGACAAAGCGATTTTCGGTGAGTTCTTTTGTCGGACGAATTAAATCTCGGATAGAACTTGAAGACAATTTCGATCAAACTCAAAGAAAATTACAAACAAAATTTATCTAACAATTGTCCTATTACAAAATTCGATAATACCTCTCCTAACACAAAACTCGATGAAACCAAGAATTTGTGTAGCTAATACAATTTTGTATGCTAACTTCCGATAATGAAATGAAATCCTAATACACACTTTTTGATAAAACCAAAAACGTGTGCACTATTCCACGAATTCGATCAACCTTACACAAATTCTATGAAAGTACTACAATTTCGAAATAGAAACAAATAATACAAAAAAAAATTAGGCCTTTGCTAAGAATCGATCTCGGGACCTCTTTGGCTAGTATCACGAGCTACACAAACAGAACCAACTGAGATAGACATGATTTTGTGTTATTTCTTCCCAAACTTGGAGTAAGACACATTCGGAATAGCCAACACTTACAAATTCGATATATTAAAAAAAATAACACGTAAAGTGTCACTCAGGGAATCGAACCTCTGACCTTTCGAATCAAATATTAGCAAACACACCAAAACCAACTGCGCTAGGCTCATTTTGTTTTATATTATTCCAAATTCAGTATATGTACTCTTTTTCGGTTTCCTTTTCTTTGTAACAAATTCGATGTACTATACTTGTATATTCGGTGACCCCTTTTTTTTCTCGGTAGTCTTTTATCAAATTCGAAACAGGTTTTTCAACAAAAAAAACGAACCGAAAATTATATAAACAACAAAAATGAAAGTTTAATACCTCCTAAACTTTAAACAAGATAAAACCTTGAGTAGTTAGGAAGATCAAAACTCACTTTTATAAGATTTATAGAATTTTTGAACAAAGAAAAGAAAGAAAAATAATAAAAAAACACGAACACAACTCAAAATCCTCCTTAGCTCTTGATACCACTTGTTATCCCAATACTTACCTCATAATCACTTATCAATAAGCAACACCATATAAGCTTTTAACAAGAAAAGAGATAAAGAAAATGGAAGATTTATTAGAGAGAGAAAGTGAGGTGGGAGGTTACACACACATGAAATATGAGAAAATAGCAACCAACACCCTCTCCATGTGTAGAGAAGGTCCTATTTATACCCCTAACCAACAAGTAGGCATATGGGCTTTTTAGATTGGGTCGGGCTTGGCTTCTCATGGGCTTTGAGCCCTTTACATGGACATTACTAGTTTATACTCCAAGCCCATTTAACCCTACTAGCCTATTACTTAACAAGACTTTCTTTGACTTAATAAGACCGATGACATTCTTGTTTGACTTAATAAAATTAAGGCTAACACATTGGGCCATTTAGGATTCTAGCTAGAGTTGGTCCTTTAGCTTACACGTTAGAGTTGCCTGAAGAGTTGAAAGGCATTCACAGTACTTTTCATGTTTCGAATCTTAAGAAGTGTTTAGCGGAAGGTGATATTGTTGTTTCGAGGGATGAGATTCAACTTGATGATAAGTTGCACATAATTGAAGAGCTAGTGGAAGTTGTTGATGAAGAGGTTAAGCGACTTAAGCAGAGTCAGATACCTATTGTTAAAGTACATTGGAATTCGCAAAGAGGTTCAAAATTTACTTGGGAACGTGAGGATCAGATTAAGAAGAAGTACCCTAATCTCTTTACAAGCAAGGGTGAAGTGAGTAAAGCGGATAAGTCGAGCTGAGTGCCGGGACGTCACTCCCTAAAGGAGGGGAGAATGTAACAACCCG
>BQNB010069741.1:26183-33380 GCA_026074375.1 Tanacetum coccineum
AATTTATATTATTGCTCCGAGAGCGTAAATATGTTATTTTTGTATTTATCGACGTTTCCCCGAGTTTTTGTAAAAACCGTGTTTAAAGGTCGTGTTTTACGAGGTTTAACTATTATTAAACTTTTTAAAGTAAGATTAGTGGGATGGATTTAATATTTTATGAAACAAGTGGTAGTTTGTGTTTTAGTCGACTAAGTAATAAAAATATAACCATTTTGTATTAACTTTGCAAGGACTTATGAAAGGAGGGTCTAAAGTTCTCAAATGGTCAAAGTTTCTTTCTATATAAAGGGACACACACACACATAACTCTTTTACAAAAATTGTATATCTCTTTTGTTCCTCTCCTTCCTTGTCCGTTCAAACCCACACCACCACCATAAGATCACCATCAAAAAATTATTACTTACATGCATTACAATCAAGTTATACCATTTTAATCTTTGTTCTAGCTTTGTGAGTATTTATTTATGGTTATGTGTTGATTAATTTGATTATATTATGTGTATATTGATTGTTGCTAGATGATTCAAGTGCAAAATGGATTTGAAAGTATTTCAAGTATGAACATATGTTTGATAGTTTTGGTACATGTTTTTGGCTAGTTAAGCATGTTGGAATGATTAGATTTTGCTAAAAATGAGTTTTGGTATGACTTTTGTTGACTAGAAAGTTTGACTTAGTCATAGCATGTCGAGAAATTTTTGAAATCTAAATTAGGCTTTTGATAATGATAAAGGATGTTCTAAGGTCCGTTTTGATATAAGGTAGGCTTTGTAACTCCTAAAAATGAACGTTTTACGGCCGAGGCAAGTTTGGGTAATTTTTGGGGTAAAAAGTCAACTACGAACTTTGACTTTTGAAAGTCAAACTTGAGTAAATTTTTGAATGAAGTCTATAATAAGCAAAGGGTTAGTAATGTTAGTTAATTGATAACGAAATATGAAATTCGGATTATATTATCCTTACTTTCGACAAACTTTCTAAAAATAGAAACTTTATTGAAAATGTTGTAATATGATTAAGTGCGTCAAGGTGAATTGTTTTGCGTCGCACTTGGAGATTTTAATACATGATTGTATATACGTAATAGTAATATGTATGTATGCAAGTATGCAATATATAATCTATTATACTTTTAGTCACGTACCGCTATATATGTATAATATAGGTTGTGGTTAGACGTGAAGTTTCTTGCGTTTGTTGAAGTTGATTGATTAGATCATTTTCTTAAGGTGAGTTCATAGCCTCGCTTTTGAACTATTTTAATTGTTTTTAAACCCGCGAGGGGGATACATGTTTGTTTTATAAATCGAACACATATGATTTTATGGTATGCTGGACCAGAATATGAGATTGTTTCAGTATAAGTAGCTATTGTCGAAGTCCCTTATTTCATGAACCGTTAATTGCCTTGTGAGGTGAACGCTAATACGTTAAATATATCTATTGGGTTTGACAACCCTGTCTGGGGTCTGAATCCGTTGGTGACCACCCTGTCAACGGACATTTTGTACTTAGAAATTAGTAGGTATATGACAATAATACCTTATTTGGGGCACTTTAACATATGGAATGCCATATGTCTTGTTAACGTTCGGTGTCATGAGCTTATTGCGTGAAAGAAAAAAAGTTTCTATACATTGCATTTGTTGCTTTGTTTTCCCGAGAGCTTATTATGTGTTCAAAGGTTTTTACTTATTGATTATTTTAAACTCTATGAATTTCACTCAACTTTGTTGTTGACGTTTTAAACATGTTTTATCCCAGGTAATCAAGGCTGAAGGCAACGATGGCGTGGCGGTGTCGTGCGTGTGATGGATTTTATGGAAAGACTACTTGTGTGTTCCGGTCTTTCAAAAACAATGTCTTATGTTATGTTTAAAAACAATGTCTTTTATTTGAAAACAATTGTCTTTTAACGTTTGTAATAGACGGTGGTTGCGATTCTGTGGGACCTAAACGCACTTTTAACTCTGAATAATTATGGAACACATGTTTGGTAAAACGTCTTATTTGGGTCGTTTTCTATTATCGTGGTGAAGGATGCTATTTAGTAACACCAAATTGCTAATTTCCGTTGCGCAATCCAATTCCCCTCGGGGCGGGTGTTACATCCACGGATTATTCATCGAGATATCAAATCATCCAATTTTCTTTTAGATAAAAACTTTGAGGCTTGGGTATGCCCTTCTGTCATAAGTTTTTCTTTTTTATTTTTGTCATTTTGTGTGTGTATGCTTGTGTTCAAGAATTGGTTTTTGAGGGTAACTAAATGTTTAACTTCTTATTTCACAAGTTTTAGATTTTAGACTTGCCAAATTAGCTGCAGATATGTACACTCATGTCACAACGCGCGTTATGGGAACTTTTGGGTATGTTTGACTCAGTTTATCATTTGACTATGCACGTAGTTTACTCGTGTGCGACTTCATATCACTTATCGAAAATGTCCCGCAAAATTGAGAAAATCTGAGGACCAACATCGATGCTAAATAACTTTTGTAATTATCAAATATAGTGGTCGAATGTATGTTGTTGACTCCAAATTTATCCAACCGAGAAATGCCGTTATTCTTTCAGATGTAAATTCTCCCTGCTATTTTTAAGTAACTTACATCTGTTTACATTCATATACATGGCGCCTGAATATGCTTTAAGTGGAAAGTTGACTGAGAAATTAAATGTCTTTTGCTTTGGAGTGGTTCTCTTAGAACTAATCACTGGATGTATTTTTGTGGATGCATCTCAACCGTTGGGGGACGAGAGTCTTGTTGAGTGGGTAGGTTACTGTCAAACTGAATAATTCCTTATCATGATAAACGGTTTATTTTTTCAATCCATTTGGGCCTTTGCATAGGATATTTATTAACATCTTTAATAAATGTTATGGACTTGAACTTACAACAAGTTTATAAATAAATTTATATATTATTGGTTTTTCAGACTCGGCCACTGCTTAGTCATGCACTTGAAACAAAATACTTTAAAGTGTTGGTTGATCCGAGACTTGGTACAAACTTTGTTGCAAGTGTGATGTTTCGCATGATTGAAGTTGCAGCTGCATGTGTGCGACACTCGGCTACAAAAAGACCAAGCATGGGACAAGTATTTTTTTGTCAAAAAGCTTGAGTTATGTTGTTCCCGTATTATGTGATATAAAGTTTATCAAGTTAAGCTTAATCACATATCATGGCAACAAAGTAAGTTTTAAACTTATATATGAAACAATATAAAGAACAGTTTAAAACACACACATAAGTAACTTTTCAACGTATAGGTTCTTATTAGAAACAAATAAAGAATCTATGACACACCTTGCTTGCAGAATAACAAGGTGGTTGAATGACAATTGGGGTTTTATCTCCACGAAACTAAACACTTTAACCAAGTTATTTGAACTACAGCGAACGATACAACTACTTGACTAGAACTGAAGCTTCAGCAGTTCTGTTCAGTTTATTTGAGAGATAAAGAGCTCTTCAATGCATTTCACATTAATTGGAAGAGTTATCTCTTTACTCTCAACATCTCTTCCCTTTTATAGGCAAAGAGATTAGGATTTACAAGTTTAACCTAAACTATGTATGTTACCCATAAAGATTCACATAACAAAAGACATGATCCGGAGGTCGGGGAGGATTGAACAAATGTTTAGCCATATTATTTAGTGAGAGAAAGGGAAGATGTGTGTGTTCTAGAGAGAGAGAAACACACACACACCGTATTACAAGTAAAATGAACCCTCACCCCTCCATAGAAGTATAGAGGGGATATATATAGCCCGGGACACGATCTACTTACTACACTTGACATTTCTAGTCCCTGCGTGTCTGGCTAATGTAAACTAATGTAATTCCGTATTAGCCGACATATTTTAAGGCTAACAATCTTCCCCCAATATGTGGGCATACGGAATTACTTACAATGTTCCTAACAAGTACAAATACAACAAAATAAAATGACATCCAAAGCGCTTCCAATGCTGAAGATGACGTCTTTGTCTTCTAGTCTTGATACTTGTACTCCAACTTGGATCTTCTGAGGCTTGACTTATTCTGGAACCATTGTAGTATGCATGAGTTGGATTAACTTCCCCCCAAATTATGCAGCATGTCTTTAAAAGCTTTCTTCATAGACTCCTTTTGCGAAGTTTTGACTCACTTCCACCCAAACCAACAATCCTTACTTAGCAGATTCTGAAACGTTGATGTAGCTTGAACGATGAACGATCTTCTAACATTGACATTTAAAGTGCACAACGGAATTTAGTAGAAGAAACAGTCAACCACACCATCTAATACTGCTTCAATACTGTATCATGACATTTGGTCTTGGTGAATATCTGGTTGGGGGAACATGCAAGAGATCAGCAACAAATCTTATCACACTTGCAGAATACTTCACAAACCATACTAAGTGAAGTAGTGTAAACTACTTCCCCCTAGAAGTTGACCTGATAACATCAAAGTATCAAAGTACACGTGATTGCCCCCAAATTGTTTTGAACTCTCGGAAGCATTGAACAGTGACTGACAAAACAATACACGAGAAGTCTTGTCATAAGCAACAATCTTGAAAAGTTATGAAAGACATTGAAGAACTTTGAAAGATTTTGCTGAGACTGTGAAGTATCATTGACGTTCAGTAGCTTCAAATATCCTGTGAGAAAAAAGTTGCATGATCACATCTCAACCTTTACTCATGGTCAACTTACCAACCTCGTATTCTGTCGGCTATTGTTGTGACCACTTGGTGAAGTAAACCCTATTTTAATTTTTTTTAATACCAAACTTGAAAAAGAAAGTAACAATCCCAAAATTTGTTACTTTTAAGGTTTGCATCTGTTTGGTAGATTGAAGAACGGTGCAGAAGAAAGCCTCTAAGTACCCTATACACTCAACTAAGAGCCAAAATAAGTACAACACCTCTTGAGACTATCCACATCGGCATCTGCGTGTGACACTGAGCACTACAACGTAACTCCTTTAAGTGATAGCTATAACCCGTGAGTACTACAATGTAACTCCTTACATCGGGTATAACTAGATAATCCAAGTCTCAATCATAACTGTATACGTTCAAGCAAGTCATCAAACGATAGATTGGGTTTGAAGAAAAGGGGTAGAAAGTAGAAGGAAGTCTCGATGATGAAATAAGTAGACGCCTCTGTGAAACCCACTTCAAACTCAAATAAGGGATACCAAATAAACTCCGTGATCACTTGACATTAAAGTCCGAATCCTTAGCCGTTTGACGTTTTAGTGAATCTTATTCGGATCATTTTTAGTGTAATGTATCATGTTTGTTGTGTTGTTGTTCAAGAATGTCGTTAAACTAGGACAAATGTTATTTTTGAATTGTCGTCAACGAGAAAACATTGTCTAGTCCAACTTGACGTGAAAGCGTTGTTACAATTCGGCTTAATCCATAACATTACATCAACCCATAATTCCGTGTATTAACCATTTCCATACACGAGGCCAATGCAATAAAAAATTCGGCCACTTTAGAAACAACTCAGCCCATCACCAATTATGGTCAGCCCACATATTTTTTCAATAGACTTTGGCCTAAAAAAATGTAACCCAACCCAAATCCTTGTAATACCAGATATAAGGAATACAAATTCTTAATTAGTCATTTGTGAACCCTAATCCTACACACCAAAAAAAACGCAGTCATACTGCTCCAACCTTATCACTCAAAAAAAATATATAGATCTGCCCTAGATCCTTCTCATCTCAACATCATTCATACTCCACACACCTCTTACACCACCTAAATCATCATATACACGAACCCTTTCTGATTTTTCGGTTTATATGAACCATGTACCAACTTTAGAAGTTTCTTTCCCAAGGAGATCTGCTTTATTCTTTTTGATATAAAGCAATCTTTTTCCCACCTTGTAAACCTTTTAGAAGTTTAAACATTTTATTTCAACTTCTGTTAAGGATATAGACATCGTCCAGCTTGGAATTGTCAGCCAAGCTAGATTGAAGCTCTTACTACGGTCTTCTTCAGTTTTTGTACCACAACATAAACTGAAGTGAAGATGATCTTGATCTTCTAAGTACCCGAAGAACTGAAGTTGAAGCTTTCCTTTAGTAACTAAAGCTGAACACTCTTCGACTTTACTATACTTAGGGGATTTTATGTTCAAATCCAACTGAGACTTAGGGGTTCAGGAAAACTGACCCCAACAATCTCCCCCTATTTGAATATACAAATAGCCTAAGTTAAAATCAGTAGTAAGTGAGCAAAACAACTTCTTCTTACACTACTGATCTAATTTTGAACAACATTAACTGATAATCACTTCTATTAACTTTCATTACATATCAATTACAAAAGATAAAGTCGATACAAAGGATTATAACATTCATTGTTTTTGTTGCTCAAGTGATCTCCTCTTTATTGCTGAACTAATGACTTGAATTTCTTTGTTGACTCGGATGCGTCACTGAAGTCATTAGTTCTTTTCCTTTTCTTGTTGGCTAACTCATTTAGCTCTTTCAGAGGATCTTGATCTTTGAGAGGTTTGTTGAAGTCAATATTTAGTTCTTTTTCAGTTTGAGTAAGGCAATCCATTCTTGTCTTTACCAAAGACGTAATTGTTTTCAATCCTTTTCTTTTGTTTTTTTTATTCGGACAAGCTTTGATTACTCTCATTACAGCCAGATGTAGATCACTGACCTTGAGATTTATGATGACTTCTTCATACCCGTCTTCCCTAAATATCTTCAGTATGATAGGGCCTTTCTTTGTGAGGACTTCACAATTTGTGATATTTGGGCTTTTCTTTCTTTTTAGCATTTTGTGATAGTACTTATTGTATAGCAATTTCTTTTGGTGGTAATCTTCCACCACATCAATGCCTATAAAATCAACCAGGTTTGATGTTTCAGCATCTTTGGCTGGATTAGTGTTCTTCTCCCCCTCAGCATGTGAAGCAGTAGATTTGCTTGCTGAAGTAACACTTTCGCTGTGAGTATGCAAGATATTTGCAAACCTATTCAAGGTATCAGTAACCTTGGCCAAAAGACCTGAGAGTGCTTCCAGTGTCTTAATTGTAGATTGAAGTGAAGAAACTTAGCTTGATAAATCAAGGAACTCTTGAGGAAGTTCCCATTGATGTTTCTTCAGTTCAGCAACCTGGGTGGCAAGGCTGGAGACTGTAGAAGAAAAAGTCTC
>BQNB010069742.1:0-33379 GCA_026074375.1 Tanacetum coccineum
GTTAATGTTAGTGATGTTGCTGATAGAATTGTTGTTGTTGTCGGTGTAATTCCATGAGATGGTGTTGTTGGTGTATGTTATATGGACGTTACATGAGTAGGTTATGTTGTTGTTGTTGATGATGTGTATAGCAGTATCAAGGTGTTAGATTATCTTCACAATTAAATCAATCTCTTATGATAATGATGCATAATATGAACGTGAAGCATTAACGATGTGAAATTCGAGTAATAAACCTGGACCACTTAGGTTGACAAATTAACATACAATTCGAAAAATCAAATGTATGACATGCGTTCAGCGCTGGCGTGATGATAACACTAGCAAGATTTCTAGACGATCCTGGTGGAAGAGCTTATAGATTACCATCATATAATTATTATCTCAATGCCTCAGTTCTGGTTATATCATTATATACATAATAGTAATTCCTGGATCACTTAGACTTATAGTTAACACTTTGTTGACTCACTAAAGAAACAACTTAGTGACCTACGTTCAGTGCTAGCGTGATGTTAACATTGGTAGGATTTCCTATTGATCCTTGTAAAAGATCATTATTAGATCTCACAACATCATTTTCGACAAAGCTATTAGATCTTTCTAATCACGAACAACTGGATCACTTAGATTCTAATTAACACTTGTTGTCTAAAACAAGTGACCTATGCTCAATGTTTTTTTATGTTGGAACTGGTAGGATTTACATTCAATCATCACGGAATACCAAATTTTGGTATCACTATGAATGCTCTGGAAATGTCATATAGACATGCAATGTCCTAAAGACATGGATTTGCATTCGCTTATTATATGTTATTAAATACTTTTATCTCTTAAAATAATTTTGGAATATCATTTGGTTCTAGACTCGATGTGTGCACATTTAATAATTAGGACCCGGAGTAAATGTTCCTTGTTTCAATATCAAAATTATCAAAGTGATAAGTCGATAGATTACGTGTTTAATCTTCATAAGAATGAAACAAGAACTATTTTTGAAGTACTTGACTAGCTAGGAGGGTTGTGCATCGCATGACTAGGTCTATGATGTCGATCTTTAACGCTATATATCAACCGTGTGATATCTAATAACATATATATTGACCTGGTTCCTATCCTAGTGTAAGGAGGGGTTTCAATTATTTTAACAGATTATCCAAATATGGACACGATCAGGCTTCGATGGAGATCAGAGGATTCTTGAGGTGTATGCTGGGTGCTGAGTCTCGGATAACTTGTGTCAACATAAATGGATCCACTACGTTAAGTGAAGCGCAGGGGGTGTCCCTGCGAATCACCTTCGGCGTAAGAGTAAGTATGTGCTTTGGGGAGTAATGAGTAGGTATGAAGTAAGTAAATAGGTGTGTGTAGCGTAAAACATACATGGGGACCTTGACATCTATTTATAGGTAGAGAAATAGGCTGCAGCTAGGCATTGCACATAAACCGGTGATCGTGGAGGTGTTCCACGATTTAAGGGGTGATTACAGGGTTGTGTACCACGATCTCTGTCTTGGCGGGTGATTGTGTCATCGTGTAGGTGTTATTTATGTTTTCAAGTTTTAAATTTATATTTTGCCGACTTTACCTAAAACAACACTTTAACGGGTAGTGTACCCGATCAGATGGAGTTTTGTGGGCTATTTTTAGGTTCTTCCCTTTTATTGTTTTTCATTTTACATAAAACCTTTTTATCTTGGTTATTTATAGTTCTTAGATATTAGCTTATTCCAAAATTACAGTTTCTAAGATTTAGTTTTAAGCTAGTTAGCTTATTAGGATTTGCTTAATTTCAGGTCATAAGCTAACCTTAGATTTTTAAGATTCAAATTTCTTGGGATTTGAATCTTGTATTTACTTGTTGCTTTATTTCTTTTTAAAATTCCTAGTACACATCACAAGTAATTTAGCTTTCTTTTGGTTCAATTTTCTTTAAGTAATAAGCTAGTTAATATGCAAAAGTTTTAGAAATGCTAAATTTTCAAAGCAAAGCACTTAGTTTCTATAATACTACAGATTTGAAATGTTATTGTTTTTGACTTATCTTTCAGTGGATAAAAGTTCAAAGTGCCTTTATTAAAGTTGTAGTGGATAAGCTCAGGAACAACTTTGTAGTTTTAAGTTTTAGCTTATTTTCATTTTTTAGATAAGCCAAAATTAAGCCAAATCGTAGGGTCTATTTGGTAATTTTTCAATAGTTAAAGGTTGCCCGTTTTTATTAAAGTGTAAAATTTTGATAGTTATCCCGCCTACCCTTTACTTTAATTTGTTGCACTTTCTACCCTGTCTTTTTAGAATAATAAAATAGTTTTTATATTTTCAAAATTAGATTTAATAAAATTAGGTTTAGGTTTTAATTAGCAAAATTAGGGTTCAATTGCTTTATAAAAATTGGGCATTTTTATACCATTGATTTTCTGCACATTTTAAGTAGTTAAAAAGCATTTTTCTTTATTTTTCCAATTAAATTTGTATTTTCTAGAAATTAAAAAAGGTTTTAGGTAATTTCTTTTTCTTAAGAAATTCATAGAAAATAGAAAAATAGTTGGAAAATTTTAATTCTTTTTGTAATAATTTTCTTTTTCATTCTAGTATTTTTGAAAAATGAAAGTAGAATTTTAGTGATAATTTTTAGAAAAAGTTTATTTTAGATAATTCATTTTTCTTTAAAAAATTCATAAAAAATTCAAAAATAGTTAAAAAATTCTAATTCTTTTTCCTAAAATTTTCTTTTTAAATTTGTGATTTTTAGGTATAAAATTTGTTAAAAGTAGTGCCTTAGATTTTTAATTTCAGTTTTAGCTCACGTTTTTAAGTCACGTTTGTTAATTTTTCGTAATTAGTTACACGTTTTTAATTCTTTAATTGTTCTATAGTTTAGTTGTGCTATTATATCAGTAGTGTAATTCAAAATTCAAAAATCTTTTATACATTCTTGACTCGAATCCGAATTATCTCCAAATCTCAATTCACGACTTCGTTGGGATACGACCCGAGAAGAAATACTTCCCGGTTAAAAATATACGTATTGTGTTTTCTTAAGTGAGATTTTACCCTTTTATTTCTCTTGTTTGAGAAGTAATTGGTAAGAATTGTCACGGGATTTATACTTTACATATATAAATTTGACTAGTGCTCACAAACGCAAACCAAATTTTGGCGCCGCTGCCGGGGAAGACGTGAACGATTTTTGAGGATATTCGTTGAAGTAGAGTTTTGAAGACCCTTCCTTTGGAAGTTACTTTGCTATTTTTGTATAAAATTCAAAACATTCATTAATTCTTCATTAATTCGGATTCCCTATCGAATAAGTGTTAAAAACAAGAAAAACAAAAATAAACAAAAATTTGGATACTAGCTATCCATCTTAAAAGCCATTCCAATAAACAATCAAAACTCATCGATGAGTTACTTGCGAGGTACGACGGACTTCGAGTTTTCAAATATAAGGTGAGTTTAAGGAAAGGTGATTCTACATGCAAAGAGTCATTGCGGCTCGCTAAGACTTTCCGTTCATTTGTGCCGTACTCTTGGAGGTCTTATTGTGAAGGCTTGTTAATTAACGGTTGTCAAAATATTTTTCTTTTGTTTTTCCTTCCTAATAATAAATACTAAATTTGTATAATGGTCCCCCAAAAAATATCTTCTTAATCTCAAATTCTTCTTTTTATTATTTTCACTCAGTGCTTTGGCACTGTTCTTCCTTGGTAGACACAATTCCGAGAAGTCTTTATTTCGTCGACGTTATCGCAACAACATGATGCGCAAGCCCTATTGTTGCTTAAGTTTCCGATTCTCATATGCCGTATCAATGATTCGGACTATGGACGAGCTAGCAACTTCAAGCTCACCCCAACGGGGGAGTTTGAAAGTGATATAGTTGTACCACTCATCAATGCTCAAAAATTTTGAAACTCTAAATTCATCTCTCATTATTACTTGCCCCTGTTCAAAAATGATTTTTTTGAGGATGGTTATGATGAGGTGCCTCATGCTATTATTTGTCTTTGAGAGCATAAACTAATAATCAAAGGTCACCCGATTGTACCTAACACCACCTCATCAAAATCTCTTTTCTTTCCACTTTTCTCTTGACGGGGTTGCCAAAACGTGGACTTGACAAAGAACTCCCCCGAATTCTATTCTTACATGAGATGACTTAGTGTCTAAGTTCATCATTTTTTTCTTTCCACCTTCTATGACGACAATCTTCGAATTGAAATAACAATATTTTTCGACAATTTGGCTCAAGAATCTTTCTCATGAAGCGGGGGAGCGTTTCAAGAACTTTAAGGAAGTGTCCTTCATCACGGGTTTTCGCTCATGCACCTATTAGACACATTTTTAATTCGTTGAGCTACACATGATCAAGATTCTTTTCATTCCGCTGCCAGGTGGACAATTTTCTCTACATATTGTCCATACCGAATGACTACAAATCATAGAGAATAAAGCCAATGTTAGATGTTCACGGAACGCCCGTTGATACGAAGTGAGTACAAATGCTCCTCCATATTCTTCTACTTCTTCATCATATAATTTTGTATTCCAAACAAATGGACAGCGCATTTGTAGAGGATAAGATGACTTTGACTTTTAGGAATGAGATGAATGAGATGAAAAATCTATGATGAATGCTCTTTGTGCATCTACCATTCCGATTAAAGCGGTGGATGGAGGAAAAGGTGTTACTACTTGTCGGTAGTAATTCAGCAAGTTTTTAATGTGTGCCCAATGGAATAGAGGCTGGAGCTTATGACTACCCGGTCTATCATGCACAATTTTCCAAAAAATTCCAACAAACGCCGTGCGGTTGGTCGGTTTTGAATCATTGGGAATTCCGGGTACTCTCCTTCTAGTGTGGCTTCTTACACATGCTCCACCAGGATTAACTCTATCCCATTCCACAAGCTTTCTAGACCTAACCAATGTTACAATGGAACCACGGGTCTAATGGGACTAGGAATTGTTGAACCAAACAATAAGTTTTACCATGGAGCTAACTTGGGGCTCTTTACCAACAATCTCAAGCTTATCAAGCCTAGTTGATCATAGTTACGGTTGCTTACACAAGGGGTTATCGAGGCCCGACACAAAAGCTACAATGATGCCTCATTGCACCAATTAACAAAGGAACTTAAATGATTTTAAAAGAGAGACAAAATGAATTTCAAAATTGAGCAAAAAACCTTTCAAAAATGTGATGAGTTTTATGCAAAAATAGTGGAATAGTGGGGGAAGTATAACCATGGCTTCTACCTCGAGGTACTTTGCCAAGAAACACTATTCTAATACGAGGAATGAAAAGCAAAGGGTATTACCGCACCCGTAGTGGTGTTGTTTCTTGATGAACCTTTTACCTCTATGATCCTCCTTTTGTCAATCCGGACAATGAGTAGGCTAAGGAAACCAAGGTATCAAAGACAAAGTGCTCAACCCGGAAAAGTTACTACAAAAAGTACGACCCGCAAACGTCAGAAGTCCATGTGTTGACCTGGGGAAAGGGGGAAGATATAGATGATAAAGATTATAAGAATGGGCATGAGTGAGAGAAGGAAAAGATGATGAGGTTAGGAGGACAGTGTTTTTTAAAGAGAATCTTAATTGATAGAAGAAGAGTCTTTTCTTGCCTAAATTCCACCAATTTACCAAACAAGCCAACAAAAACTCTTCCATATCCTTCTATAGGTATAGTATGAAAAGAAAGGTGATGAAAATGATAAAGTAACAAATCCAATAATTTTGGCGAATATGTTTCAAAAAGTTCATGTGAATCATTCTTTGGCGGATTGCTTTGATCTTAATGCATATAAGTTATCAAAAGAGTGTTTAGAAAAGCTTGTTGTTAAAACAAGGAAGTTAAACGAAGATGGCTTATATAACACACGGTGAGTGAAAATGCAGGCGATCATTCTCATAAATGCTTCCAGGGAGAAAAGCTTGAGGTTCCCGGACATTTCTAATCCCTGTGTACTTTTAGTGGCTTATTATGCAATGCCCTAGCCGACCTAGGTGTAGTTTAAACTTATGCCATTCTCCGTGTACACAAATGTTAGGCTTCCGCATTGCAATCTACCACGTGATGACCTTAGAACTAGCAAATTGCTCTCTTTGTGTTCCTAAAGGAATTGCTAGAGATGTCTTGGTCTGGTGGAAGATTGACTTTCCCGGCCGATTTTGTTTGTAGTAGACTTTGAGTGTGATTATCGAGTACCTCATTATTGTGGGGAGGTTTTTTTGAGAGGCTGTACTTTGTTCGATGTCTTTTGGAGAGGAATTGTCCCTTTTGACGGTATGAGGAGAGATTGTTTATTAGTGTAATGAACGCGACAGGAGCTCAAATTACCCCACTGTCCTATAGTGTGTCGGTTTGTATGATTGAATATTCTTTTCATCACCAAAAGAAAAGGATGAGGATCTGTTAGATATTTGAAAAAAGACCGGTCACCGTGTATTTTATCGGTTTTATTATAGCTCGTAGTTTAATAGTTATAGTACGTTTTTCGGTTTTAAGTCCGGGTTCAAACTACCGGATATATTGGTCACAGTACTATATATTGTCTCTTCCAACTTTGGAAGAGAGCAAGTTAGTCAATATTCATTTACAAAGATAAACTTTCTCTCTCTAACATTCTCTCTCGTCTCTCAGTTGTTTCTTTCTCTAGAAACTAACAGATTCAGAAGAGAATCGACCTCGGGTTATGGATATAGGATCTCTCAAAATGGTATCAGAGAAGATTATGGGATGATTAGATCGTAGTTGTAAAATATGTAGACGAAGAATTTTTGCGTTGATTTAGCTCGAAAAGTGTGCCATTTGAATGTTTTAGCTCGTTTTAAAAGAGATTCTCGCGCGAATTTTTGTTGTGTGGTAATGATGAAGTTGGGTTGTTCTAGTTGTCTATTTCCTTGTGGTATTTGTGTTGTAGCAAACGAAATAAGCAAAACTCGTTCAAAAGGGTTGATCTTATAGGTGATTTTGTGTGAAAAAAAACGTCACGTTGTTCTTTCGTGGAGCGTTTTGCCAGAATTTCTTCACGGCGGTTTGGTGAAAAATAGTATTTTATTGAGTAGGTTACCAACCCTCTGACACACGGCGGGTTGCTTAAGTGGCGAGTTGCTAAAGCGGCGAGTTGTTACTAAGCTAGCAGGTGTGCTTAACGGGCGGGTTGAATAGGCGCGATGTTGCTAAAAGAGGCGAGTTGTTAATACCGCAGCGGTTTGCTTAACAGCGGTTTGAAACATGGTTATCAGGCGTGGTTGAATATTTTAAATAATAATTCGCTAAAGGAAATCCTCTGGCACGGTTTGAAAAACTATACGGCGTGTTTTTGATCACAAAATATATTCTTCGCGGCGGGTTGATTTAACTCTTCGCGGCGGGTTGCTTGGCGGCGAGTTGAGTTCGTCGGAGTTAGTTGCCTTATATTCCAACCGGCGGGTTGCTTACTTCTTTGCAGCGGTTTGATAGCCTTTGGCGGCGAGTTGAGCTTCTGTCTTCAAAATTTGAAATACTTCAAACTCGGGATTCAATATCACTAAAACAAAACACGAATACATTAACCTCACCACTTTTAACGTACACTCACTAATCATTGATCGATCAAAACATCCATTTCATTATCATAATATACAAGATAGTCTTAGATTATGCAAGAAGACATCAGTTGGTGCAGGTTCTTGCTAACCACGTCCCACCATGGCTTGACAGAACAGTACTTTGAATTCTTGGCCAACAACGTATTCGTCTGTACTTCTAGGAAAGGATAATGGAGGGAATATTATGAAGTGTCCCATTGGAAAGAAGGACCATTTCAGAATGGGAACGGTTTTCCAGAGTTATTATGGAGGAATGTGGGGGTCGCACGTTTCACAAGGTCTAGTTAGTGCTAGATAAGTCCTTAACGAACTTCAGCTAAGAAAAGGAAAAAAATGAAAGGTATAAAGCTGACATTCTGCAACCATTATTCCTACTTCAGGTATACAAAGGACATCTTACTCAATCATCAATCACTATACTGACGCCAAAAGAATTTGGGATAACGTGAAGATGTGATTCTGGATAGGTTGTCTGCATTAAACAAAGGATGATGACAGGGAATCTCAGTTATAGATGATAGGAACACACGTCCGTTAAATCAAAGGAAGTGAGGGGGGAAGGAAGTGAAAAGGGAAGAGCATTGTAAGGATAAGTTGGTTTACGGAAGCATCTCTCTAATGACATGAGAAACATCAAGAGACCAATGTCAAGGATTGCTGCTTATCGCAATGTTAATGTGTACTATACATGCCTCTTCTTTGAGGTAGTTGGGGGTGGTGTGGATGGGGGGTGTGTGGTTAGGAGGGTGAGGTGGTTAGCATGGGATTGTTTTAAGGTTGGGCGGGGTTTTTGCTTCTGAGGAGGGTGGGGAGTTAGTGGGTTCTAATCTGGGTTCCTGTGGGGTGCAGTACGTTAGCATCATTAGGTGACATGCTTAATTGAGAACAGGAATTATGATGGATAGGCGGGGGGGTGGATAAGGGTCAACAATCGGGCTTTCATACGGCCAATATACTGATCCTTTGGCTCGAGGATGTTGACGGACGCCTCAAGCCCTCAGCATAGTATCCCAACACAATCATACCATAGTCTCTAAACTCAACAGAGATATCCATTATCCTTGACAACTTTCAAATGAATCGGAGGAAGAATTCTTAACAGAAAACCTGATTTTTTTTGAAAAGTTAACCAACCTCACTTGCCCTCCTCACTTCATATCGTACAACATACAATCTTCCTTCTAACAAACAATCAAATGAGAGCTTCGTCAATTGCAAGGAACAAAGCTCATGGTTTCATGACGGGAAAGTTGTGGTTCAATATGGTCTGTTAGGACAGATACAATGTGGACTAATCAGAGGAAGACCATTTGCAAAAAGAAGGAGCAATGCAACAAGAGGGTAATGGTGTGGATGCGGGAGTTGTTAGGAGCTACCGATAAAAAGGAGGGCTATGATTAATCCTGGTCAAGTGCGAAAACTCCTATCAAGTGACTGACTAACAATCTGTATCTTATTAACGGATTAGCCGCATATAGCAACGGCGGGAAATGTCCAGGCCATAAGCGACTTCAGTTCAGACTAACTTCACAGGGACAAGATGCTACTAATGCGCCCAGCGGGGGAATTGGAGCCGGTTCGTGGATGTTGGATATCGAAAATGTCTATTTCTTGTTCCAGGGGAACAGGTTTCCAACGTGTGGATTTTGTATGATAAGTGGTTTTGATTCAACCGTGACTATGATTTTTGACACTCTTATGTGGATTCACATTTTTTTGAAGCCTGTTGAATGTGATGCATTCGTACTCTGATTGTTCTTTTATCGTTGATGAGGGTCCCACTTCACAGACCATGTTCATGACATGCCTCTCATCTGTAGACCCAATCTACGTTGACAGACGGGGGATACGCTCATACGCTCTGTTTTATCCATTGGAGGTACTAAGATTCTATGACTGCCTTTGGTAGATCTTATGGATGAGTTTTCATGATGAACAAGAGAGATGCAAATGAAGTGTACAACACATAGCTACGTTTTGACTCTGATGGAGTCTGACATATACGTATAGTGTGATTAAGATAGATAATATTACTCCGTAATGCTCAGGTATGTGTGGAAGTCAATAGGCCGAATGAAATATGGTTTGTACTCTATCGTAATGCAGTTCTTCTATACAAAGTAGATGTAACAAAAATAGCACAGAATGCGTTTAAATAAGATTGACTCCTACGTGACCTCTGAATTTGGAGATTATAAGGAAAACTTAGGTCGGGGAATATGAAAAACGGGGCAAGTATGATTAACTGAGTAGAGGTAAGGGAGTTGTAGCAGGAGAGAATACGTAAAAAGTCTTTTGTATGATATCATATATGAAATTAATCACTCTCGGAACGAAACAGAAAGGAAATATATCTTCTTTAAAAATTCGAAAATTCTTTTTCAGACAATACTACTCCTTTAGTTCTACAGTTGACAATAAATAATCAACAGATCAAGAGAGAAGTAAAAATCGTTGTTGGAAGAAAGAGATCTTTAAACAAAAAGATAAGAACAAAAGTCCTTGTAAGCAGTTTTTTTAGAACTTAAGAAGAGTAAATATGGGGTATATAAGATTTTTTTCGGAAGTAGATACGATTAGTACGATAGTTTTACTAGGGTCGAGTATATAACATACTAGGGTAATAACCAAAAACACTTCCCTTGTGTTCCTCAAACTTGGCGTGAGCTTATAAGCCCATAATAAGCCATTTCGAACTCAAAAATAAGCTAAATAAGTTATTATCCAAAATAAACTAATTAGCAATAAATGTTTTTCAACAATCACGACCACAATATCAAAACTAACAAAACCTCCTTTTTCCTTTCTTCCATTTTCGAACCCAAACCGAGACCAACAACCTTTATATTTTCTTTGTTTTCGATTTATTTAGCAAACGAGCCGTACAACTAACATCTATGCATCATTTATCATACAAAAGTACAAGTTAAATATAAATTTGAAAGACTTACAAAGAGGGTTTTGAAAAGGCGAGAACGAACGCGAACCGACTACCCAAACGTAGTTTTAACCAATACCCGGACACTAGAATCAACCCAAGGCTCCCATAACTTCAAGTTCTTGACCAAGTTAAATAAAAAATGTATGGTTTGTGTGGGTGTGTGAGTTCGGCCGAGACCAAGAGAGAAAGAGAGAAAAAGAAAACTTTGATCTAAAGATAAAAATGAAATGTGTGTGTTTTAGATGAATACAAAAATATATGTACCATGCATAGGACCATTGGTGCTAAAAATAAGCCACCATGTCCCCTCCCTTTGTCTATAGCCGGCCATAGGATCCTAGGGGCTCGGGGTGCCTTCTTTTCGTGTCGGGTTCACTTAAATCTCAAAAACCGTGATCAAAAAATATTTCCCGAAGTTACTTAGCATCTTTATTCATCTTAAAAATACTTTTTCAATAACTTAGAGTATTTACACGATATATTTCCACGTTATACTTCCCAAAAACTCATTTGAACATTAACAGACGTGTCGGACTCGTTTTTTTGGCATTTCTCACAATTCACGGGTCAAACCACCCGGAACATAATAACAATAATACCCTCTAAAAGGATTATTATACACCATATAACCATAAAATACCTCAATCATATGAATTTACCACTGTCAACACGGTACGGTTAGAACATTCAAAACTCACAAAAATGGCAAGGGTTACAGTTTTCCTATGATATTGAGGCTCTTTTCTGACCTTCTATGCTCATTTATTCGTCTACTAGTTGACTTGGTGGTTTAGGGCTTCACTTGCATACCTAAAACTGAGTTTAGGGTGTTGTATTTATAGAGTCTGGAAAATGGTCAATACGCCGTATCAGGCGATGTGGGATACGGCTTATTGGGGATTTCTTAGAGTAAGGACCACGATTGATATCTTTTAGAATCTTATAGTGTTTGACCTTCGATACGGCGTATTAAGTCTTCAGGATACGACATATTGGATCTTCAATCCTTCATGGTTATCTGTGAAGTGTAGGCAGTGATACGCCGTATCTTCTTGATGGATATGGCGTATTGAGGTAAAAACCAGTTGGTTTTTCTTCGTTGACCAAAGTATTATATACGGCGTATCGTTGATGTTAATACGGCGTATTCTTCAAAGTCAGGCAATGGTATTTTAATTCGTCAAAGTCTTAGATACGTCGTATAGGTCTAGAATAATACGGCGTATTTGCTGTCAGATCAGTAGAATTTTTCGAACTCTTCGTTTATGCTCCAAAATGCGTGCCTTTTAGCTAATCTTCACAAAGTACTCCATAATTACTGCAAATCTCAAATGTAAACGATTAAGTACCAATTCTTGCAATAATTATACAAAATGAGTAATTTACATGGGATAAATGATGCTTTAAAAGTGACGTTATTTGATGTCATCACTAGTCAACGAGTCAAAAGCCCTTAATCCAAACACCCTTAAACCATACATACAACTACATAATCTCTTCATTTTTCATTATTTACATAACCAATTCTAGACTAACATTAGACATGTAGACCACATTGTTTTGACCCCAAAATAATATTGACCCAAGATTTATCACAAGAAATATACCAAAACAAAAGTGGACACTTGGGGCTTCAACTTTAACGTCTCCTTGATCCTAAAGATGGTCTTCTACTTACCAAGTCCAAAACGCTACTTTAATCCCATCAAGCTAACTCTTCTCCTTACCCTTGTCTACTCTACTTGAACCTACAAAACATTTATAAACTTATCCGTAAGCAAAACGCTTAGTAAGTATATGACATAAACTACATTCAACAAGTTATAACTAGGGATTAAACTAGTTATAACACATCAAGGAGTACATTCATAACAATTAAACATACCTTTCACAAGCATATAATTATGCTAACATTACACATATACTAGCATTGGATCCAAGCTACATTCATTTATAACTCTTTGAAACATTACTTCATAATACATCATAATTCAATAAAATTAACATTATGTTAACATTAGTAAGTTTAGTCAATATACTTACCTTAGTTATTCCTCTAATTTTCTACTTGAATTTCAAAGCTTGCTCCTCCTTTGCTCCTTATATGGAAATTAACCTTGATGTGGGGATAGCAATTAGAGACTTCTATTAACTTGATAACCCTTCTTCCTTGATAAATTTTACCAATTTAATAAAACCTAGCTTTTCCATCTTCTTCCTATTTTGGTGTCGACACAGAGCACACACACACCATTGAATTTTCTGGAAATGCCAAATTATCATATTATTTGATATTTAATTATTTTAGTTTGCCCTATTGGCAAAACTAGCCCCTCAAGTTTCATTCTTCTTAATTTTAGCACTTATCGTTTAACCACTTAACACCTATTTATTTATAATTTATAACTTTACCATTTTCTTATAAAATACATTCTAAACAATTAAATATTATTATTTATATTATAAGATAGTATCTTGTCGGGCTACAGGTGTTACAACAGTCGGGCCCGTTGACAACGTTTGCAAAGCGTTTTAAAAAAGTATCTACTTGTACATTCTAGCTTTCATCTATAATAAAGTGAATTCAAACAATGCACACAGTTTATTCACTCAAACTAAGACGTTCACCTTTCCAACAGGTTACCATAACACTTTATATAACCCACTGTTACGAAAACAAGAAAAATATGAAAGAATAATTATCAACTTACTGGAAGTTAAAAACAATATTGCGAAACCCAAATTTAAAGCAGTATTCACTTCAATTCCGGCCCATCGGGTCTACTCAGTCCAACCCACTTATATAAAAAATTACCGCTTTCAGACCCAAACCTGTATCAACCCACAGTTTTCGCAATTCAATTGCATTTTGTAGCTGATGTGCCTCAAGCCCATTTACAAATCAGATTTTTAAGATACTATGAGTGTAGCAGTAATTGAGGTCGCGCCGGATATGAAAACTATATTATTTTCCACAATTTGCATCGATAGTGGTCTCAGAGTTGATACTACAAATGTGAGGCAAAAAGATAAGTACTCGTTATAAGTAACAAAGAGTAAAGACAATCTAAGAAAGTCATTATAACCTAATATATTCATCGTTAGAGACTCTTCCACATTCTCAGGAGTAGCGTCATCCTTATCAGCCACTACTTCCACCTTCTTGGGAGGCCTACAACCATAAATGAGATGCCGTCTAATTTGATAGCTTCTCTAAATTAACGTTACCTGAAATAAAACATTTGCACTTTTCCGAAACCATAAATGAGATAAGAGCAAAAGGCATGTAAGGAGATGCTAAAACTATGGACGACGCTTAATTAAACTTACTGGTGGGAACCTTTTTTGTGCACTTGTTACCATATAGGACGTAACGTGGGATATCAGATACCTGCACCAATTTTAAAGTAACACCTTAAGCTTTTCCACATATAAATATTCTTTGAGAGTGGAACTGTAAACTTTAGTCGTTTATTAAAGAAACAATGTAAACACTAAACAACCGAAATACCGTGTGCACCTGTGGAGGCTGCACACAAGAACAACAGTGTGCGCCTATGGAGGTTGCTGAGGCAAGAGATTCTCGCTCTCTATCGTCCTTCAACTTTCCATATCCTGATTGACTTTGTCCTTTTGGTTAATCTAGAAAAAACAAATTAGAAATAATGAAGTTACAAAAAGTAAAAACATACTGAGGAAAAACTGTTACATTGAGATGAAGGTCTTACTTGTGCTTTCCTTTTGCGCGTTAACCTTATTTGATTAAAGCAACTTCTTTAATTTTTTAGTAGCTCTAATAACTTCATTTTCTTCCTGTGTTTGAATAAATTAAACCATCATTTATGATTTTACTCTTTAACATCAATCCAAAATTAGTTCAGATACAAAAGCATATTAGAACTTACTTGTGTTTGGCCAAAATTGGTCCTCCTCCTACTTCACCTTCCATAAAATAGCTCAAACTGATCATATTCATCTTGTAACCACGAAACGCGCTCATTTCACCGATAAAAAACATACTAAACTATCCCTCTTAAGCAATTCATCAAACATTTACAATGCAATATAAACTAACCCAAGAATTACATGACTCTAAAACCAACCCACTTAATATTTCACACTCCATACACCTTCTAAACCTCGAGAAACCCAAAAATACCCATCTGTTAAAAAAGATCAAAAAGTGTATTAGAGAGGTTTTGAGCAAATGGGTATTGCTACCCAAATTTCTTTGTTTTTTATTTTTTTAATAAAAAATTTGTTACAAAATTCAACACAAAAACAGAAAAGTAAATCACATACCTGCAACACCATCACCACCAAAGAGCACAAAGCAACAACATCCAATAACCCCTAATTCATTAAAACGGATCGAGTAAAAACGCGGGAACCAAAAACCCCCAAACTTAAAACCCTAACTCTTGTGTAACAATATCTGCAAGCACAAAAAACCCTCTCAAAATCAAATCCTGAAATTGAAACCCTAATTCATGTATGTGTGTGTGCTCCGAGAGATTCTAGAGGAAACTAAGAAAGTATTATGTAATGTTATCAAAATAAACGTTTTTAAAAACAAAACAGTCCAAGAAGCATGGTTGGTGGCCCAAATTAGTAGCCCAGTGTAAAAGCGACCCAGGTTTGGCCTATTTTGTCGCCTAGCGTGATCAACTTTAGTATAAAGATAAATTATATAGACCTACAAATAAACCGACTAATTTGATTGGTCCATTTATTTAAATGATTAAAACCTCATTAACTTTTTATATAACTCCTAATATAAACTCCTACAATAATTTAATAATCATTTTCCTAAACTCTTTGCAACATATATTCGCCAATATTTGTATCTTCATCACTTGCTTTCGCATCCAAATACCTACGCCACCAAAAACATGTTTTAATCCAGATGAAACAAAACATTTTTTTTATACTTCTCTATTGGTTTTGGTGACGACAAGGGTAAACATATATGTTATTAACCTCTTCGATGTTTAAATTATATACATATACTAAAAATGGCATAAAACTACGTGTTTTAGCCATAAAGTCTATAGTAACTATTTGGCGGGCTAACTTGAGCCTGAATGTATTGGCCCAGAACTTCTTTCGTTGGTCCATATTAACGTCCAAGCCCAACATATGTCGGTGTTTTATTTTTATTATCACCTACACTTCATAATTCCAGAAGCATCACCGCCATCCCTCGAAGCCTTCGATCTCCAGCACTTCATCTCCGGCCACTTCATCTTCAATAACAACAAAAGATAAGATGTGGGTTCTTATTCATCTACCAACACCCATACTAACTGCATCATTCTAAAAGTCTCCACTAAACCTAGATGGATACAAAATTAGGAGGCAGTGTGTTCTCTCTTTACATAGCCAACCACCATAACGGGACCACCACGACCGGAACACCTAATCTGTGGATTTTTTTGGAGGTATTTTTGTTTTATTTTGCTTTTTTTGATTTTGTTGAATCTGTGTGTTAATTGGGGGGTTTTGGTGGATTTTTGTGGGTTGATATATTTATTTGTCTTGGATACTACATATCCATTAAATGAAGCTTTTTACTGAAATTTAGCTTAAAATACAACTGATGAGGTGTCATTTTATACACCTTTTTGGGGTCGTTTAACCTTTTAAATTGTGCATTTATGCCCAAAATAGGTACTTAATCGTTCCTTTTCAAGTATTTCTCATTTGGAGGGCATTTGGAAGAATTACACGTGACTTGGGCTCATTTGGAGAAGAAATGGACAAGACTACGGACCTACACCAACATTTCTCAAGATTATGTTCTCATCAGCTGGAGACGGCGTCACAGTTTCTACGTGACGCCATCACAACATATTCCACGACGGCGTCAGAGATCACGACCCAGCCCATTATCTAGAATATTCTCTTTCATAACGACGTCACGACTAAAACGCGACGCCGTCACATCGTTTTTCCTGTATATACAAACCCGAATTTAGGGTTTTGGGTGTGTAACTTTAGAATAAAAAGAGTGTACGAATTCTAGTTCGTTTAGCAGCTGTTAGGGATGATTTTAGGGCTTAAAAACCCTATTGTACTTCCTCCAACTCATGTTTTAATCAAGTAAGGTTTATTTAATCATTCAATATGTCTATGTGTTGTTTGATTCATCTATGTTCTTGCTTTATCTTTAACATGCTTGGCTAAACCTCCTATTGTGTTTATTTATGATTGTATGAAACCTAAAATGTAGATCTTAGTGGTGTTGCTTCTTGTGATGGATGTGCATGTTAGGTCTTAAAAAACTAGCTTTTATCTGTATCGCTGTTGATATGTCTAGGAAAACATGATTGTGTAGAAAGGATACCATCGGGTAACAGTCTTCATACTACCTTGCCCCCTAATATGGTTGATCCACTCTTAATATATTTCACATGCACTTAGTATACCCTTAGGGGCCTTGTAATAGTCTTCATACTACCTTACTTGTGCGTTGCCTTAACGGAATACTAAATAGACGGTGGGTTCGTGTAATTCGTTCATGACTTAGGAAATAATTACACTGATCATCACAAGTGTGACAAGGCAACAACACTAGGAGAAGCAATCTAGGGAGTAATACATGATTAAATAAACACAGTCTTTTATTATATTGTTATCACCAGTAGCGTAGATTTATATTTAGTTTAATAGCTAAAACCAACCAACCTCTCAATTATATGATTTACTTGCTTTCCATAAAACATAAAAACACAAAAAGAATCTTCCCTCAACCCTTAGAATTTTGTTAGACCGTGATCAAGCCTTCCTAACCTATTCCTCGAGTGAACGATAACAACCCCCCGAGTCTTGTCTATACTACTACAATGATTAGGTGCTCTGCCTAGGGAGTTGTAAAACTTCGTGTAGAAGTCTAATGACGACCGCATCAAGTTTTTGGCGCCGCCGCCGCCTGAGGAATAGTTAGGTATATCATAGTTTAACTTAGTTTTACTTTCTTGAATCCTTTCAAGTAAGATTTAATTTCTGCATATTAGCTTTCTCGTAGTCTATCTTTTCTTTGTGTGTTGGTTCGTAATTTTCATTGGCTATTCCATTCTTCATCATGGAGAACGCAAATCCACCACCAACAAGTAACCGCCCTGTCTTACCAGCTGTGATGCTCGTACAAGCTATCCAAGAGCTCCATGAGCTACAAAGAATTTCGGCCTTTGTTGACTCTCGCTTAGAGAGTATTAAACGATTCCTTAATAACTTCGCCAACCAACCCAATGAGACTAATATGAATGACCTTGAGTCTGATGATGAATCGGTTGACACACCCCTCGTTTCTTCCTTTCCTCATTCAGATAATGACTCGGATGATGAGGAAGTACTTAATGAGTTAAGTGAGTATGAAAACGCAGGAACACTACGTTGAGAATGAATAATCAATAGTTCTGACGGGGATGACCTTGCATTTGAATGTATGATAGGCTTTAGGAAGTTCACTGCCTATCTGGACCCTTTTCTACCAATGAATATTATCTCGCGTAAAGCCTATAATACAATAATGGTAGATGGACTAGAGGGGACAGGAAGGAACCTAGTTGCCATTGTTAGGGATGTCTATGTGTTTGTAGGAATTTTTACCTATATCACAGATTTTGTAGTGTTATAAGACATAAGGGAATTTATTATGAGCAACATGGCTAAAGTCTTGATGGACAGACCCTTCAGAAAAATCACTAAGCTCAAATATGACGTTGCTAAGGGATTGGTCTCATTCACTAAGATCTTCGACACATACACAAATTGTGAAATGTGAAACTGAAATTGAAGAGTGTCACACAAATAATCAATGGCGGGAATGTCAACTTCTAGAAATAAGGAAACTATATAATTCCATCTTGTAATTTACTCAACCATGGCTGGAAACATAAATAATCAATGGCGGGAAAAAGTTTGGTTTTCAAATTCAAACTTTTGCCAAGGGTTTTTACATACCCTATATAAAGAACCATCATTTGGTTCTTTATTCCATTCGATTTTACTTTAAGTCGCATTTACAAGGAAATGGATTTGAAAACGAACAAAATGTCGATCTTAAGGTTTGCTTCTTTATATTGTTTGATTAATCATGTCATTACAGTTTGCTTCCTTATTTTTTATAGTGTTTCTTTTATTCACAGTTTTACCACCATGCTGTCCCTACTGTCCCTGGTATTGCTACTATACCTGTTGTCCTAGAAGATGTTATTGTCATTAGTGATGAAGAGAACGAAGATATTCCATTAGATTTTATTGTGATTAGTGATGAAGAAGACTCAAGTGATGAAGAGAGTGAAGATATTCCATTAGATGTTATTGTTATCTCAATAGATGACGAACCTGAGATGTCAGCTAAAACCGTTGCTACTCAAGTACCCGTACTTGGTAGGAAACGAGTTTTCTCTTTGATAGATGAAAGTGACAATGACGAAGAGTATTGGTCAATTGCTTTTCTTTTTTAACCAACAATTGTCTGCCATATTGTTTTTGCTTAAAGCTTTTGTTTAACAATATATCAATGGATCACTTATAAGTATAATAAAACATTTCAATTATTCTTTTATTTTTTTTCCCTCGCAATTATGTTCTGGGATACGAATCTGGAAAAGTACATGTACCCCTCGCAATTTAAGATGATTTGTTTTTGTTTTGTAGTTATCAATTAAAATAAATGGAGTAGCTTGTTTCCTAAATAGTAAATATATATTTTTTAACTTACACACAATGCAATATGTATATATAGAGATATATTGTAATCGTGTTTAGAATTTTTCAATATGGCTTCCATGGTGAATTCGAATAACACAATCGTGCCTGAAATGCAAGAACAAGATGTCAACATGCTTAACCAAAATGCTATAAATGTCAAGGTAATAGATTATTTTACAACATGGCTTCCATAATATGATCGCCACTTTAGATAATTATTGTTTTTCGTGAATGGTTTTGTTACTACACCCTAAACAATTAGATTATCATCTAGTAAAAAGTTCAGTTGAGTAATCATATTTTAAGACCGATATTATGGACAGGTAAACATGTGAATTATGTTCCATGATCTGATTCGCCGCTTTGGTTAATTATTGTTTTTGTTTAGGGTTTTTATCGTCACTTAGAATATCACATGATCTAATTACGATTTCTACTGTTTTTGATTAGGGTTTCTATACTAACCCTGACTATTAAGATTATGATCCTGGTAAACATGTCAATTATGGTCCAACTCCTCATTAGAAGAAACATACTTTGTTGAGTTTATACATTAAAACTACTTGCGTATTTGAAGACTTCATTTTCAGGTATTGTTTTTAGGCAATTCCGACAACAAACACAAACTCTCCAATTGATGTTCATGTTGACGTCGAACAACGTGCCAACGCTACAACGGCAAAAATGGATCAGATATGGGTTGACTTGTTTCGTAAAGAAATCAAGACATTGTTGGACATTATAGACTCTACGGAACATCAAATAGAAAATGATACAAATGTTGTTGAAGGTTTGATGAAGCTTATTCTACAAAAAATAAAAGATACAACTAACTGGATGGAACACCTTGAACCATATTTTACCCAATAACTTTATATCATAGCCTTTTGTTTTAATATTGCACATTCTTTCTAGGATATTGTTTTCGTTTACATAATGCAAAAACTTAAATAATGGTATGCCCGTGTTTATTTATTGTGATATTTGTATATTTTCCATTCAATCTATTCACTTCTTATAATCAGCTACGTTCAATGCAATAATGCTACGTTGGACTCGTGATCAATATTTGGCAAGATGAAAACAAATATACCTATTTTTAAGTCATAAATCACTACTTTAATTAGATGAATGAACGCAATAGCTGGAGTCTAAACATTATATATCAATTACAAAAAATCGTATACTTTTAAAACTTATCTCATTAATTGTATAACAAAACTGTAGCTAATTATGGAATGTCTTATAAACTAATTATGTGAAATTGTAAATTGTGAAACTGAAAACTTGAAGAGTGTCGCACACTTTTGCCAAGTCTAGAATGTCAACTTCTAGAAATAAGGAAACTATGCAAATCCACCCTGTAATATACTCAACCATGAATGGAAATATAAATAAGCAATGACAGGAAAGAGTTTGGTTTTCAAATTCAAACTTTTGCCAAGGGTTTTCCCATACCCTATATAAAGAACCATCATTTGGTTATTCATTCCATCCGATTTTACTTCCAGTCACATTTACAAGGAAATGGATTTGAAAAACAAAAAAATGTCAATCTTGAGGTTTGCTTCTTTATTCTTTATATTATTTGCTTAATCATGCCATTATAGTTTGTGGTTAGTGTTCCTTATATGTTTGGGGTTTACTTTATATATACTAATAATAACTTGTTGTTGTATGTACACAGGCTAGCAAACAACACAAAAAAAATTAGCCATCTAATCCTTCATTAGACGCACTAAAAGATATGCCAATCATCCATATATCTAATGATGAAGTGGGCCCTTTGATATTTAAACATCAACGATTAATGTAAAATGGCAGATTTATACGCAACAATTTGTTGAATTTATTGATTCCGACAAAAAAAAATACATTATCTACTAATCAAATGCTTGATGGTCAAATTATAAAGGATGAAAAAACGGTATGTTATTATCACAAAAAATGTAAGATTGTCTTTTCTCAGTCAATTAAATTGTAAGAAAATTATTTCTTAATGTGGTTCAATTTTTATCTTAAATATAGGTTTCTGAAAATGAAAATATTCTTTATGATGATACAAATGAGAAAGTTGAAGCGAGAATTGATATAAAAGATTCTAAAAGTCTTAGTGATGAAGATATAGAGGAGGAAGAAGATTTGGAAGATTTCATCGATGACGCAGATGCCGATGAGGATTCTACTGATGAGGAAGATATCGATGATGATTATATTGATGAGGAAGATACCAATGATGATTTTTGATTGTCAAAACACTACTTTGGAAATAATATGAATGTGTTCGCAAGAAGATTATGTTTTACTTTAGCTTTATTTTTTGTGCTACTACGTGTGTTTTTTACTTATATTTTTGCATACCACAACAGTGGTTTAGTCAATTCTACATGTGTGTGTCGTATTCTTGTACCACATTTATCAGAATATCAAATATCAGAATATTATAGTACCATCACCTTATTAATATTAGAGTCAACTCATATTGTTTTTGAGAATATACATATGTAGTGACTCATTCCTTTCAAGACAACCATAATATCACATATCTTTGCTGGTTTTACTTTTGACAACAACCTAGCATTGAGCATTGAAATCTGATTTATTTTGCAAAGAGGTTTGTCATCTTTCAAATCAAATGTATCATTATAAAATTAAAATTGCAAAACAAGTTAAAGTAAAAGCCACTCTGGTTTGACATTATTGCTTACTTATAAAAATCATGGAATGTATACAAGATATATCAAGTATACATGCATACGCACAGATGCATACAATATGCAAAAAAGAAATCCTTAAGGTATTAATAACCAATGTTAGAAATATGAAAAATATCGGTCACTTCCAATATAGATAGTCGTAGCTCGTAGATTAATCATATGTAATGTTAGTAAGCTAACTGGGCCAAAGTATAACAACCCGTAATTTTCATCAATGTAATTATTCATCTATTAAATTAGATGCACTGTAATATCCATCTATTATATATATACCACCTTTTTACAGGAAAATTTTTGTTTTATCTCATTATGCAACGTAACTTGCATCTCTAAAGTAAACGAGCTTACGCAACCTACCTATGCCAATTCTATCTATGTTTATATCATGTTAGCATCCTAATATGTCAAGTCTATATCTTAATATCATTTTTACCAAGTACATTATTTATTTAACGTACTTTTCAAAACGTTATTTCAAAACAAGCATTAAATGTTAACATTTATATCAAAACCCTAATTATATATACATATAAAATGAATGTACAAGCCTCTAAAGCATGTTTACAAGTGTACAATGCACAACATTTGAATATCTTTTCCCTCCTAAATCAAGTTACAACTTTCTAAAGCACAATGTACAAGCTAATCATGCCTAAAAACCTAATTAGGTCATTTAAGCTCCTAAATCTTGTTTAAAACTTTAGAACACAGTAAAAAGACTTTAATGCAAGTTGACTTTTTAAACCACTAAACCTAAAACCCTAAGTCATCTTAAAACCTATCTAAAACCTAAACCCTAAACGAAACCCTAAAACTCCTAATTTCACTTTAATCTAAAACTAACCCTTAAACCTTAATCATAACCTTAAACACTAAATACTATACCTAATCCCTAACATTAAACCTTAATCCTAAACCCTATTTACCCTAAACTTCACCTAACTCGATCTAAAAACCATAAAACCCTAACCCGTGACCCATTAAACCCGACACCCCTTTTTATTTCATTTTGACCCATTTTTAACCCAACCAAGCACCCTAGCACCTCTATGACATAACCACTATATCACAAGCAAGCAACTAAGCACCTCCATCACCTCCCTTGGCTACCAAGTTTCGCTTTGTCACCTCCTTGTCACCCCTTTGTACTCGTCACCCCTACCTTCATCATAACCTTCCATCAAGCTTAGCTACACCTCTAGCCCTCAAGAGTCACCACCATAGATGCCCTTAGTCATCTCTCCTAGCCTGGGCACTAATCAAAACACCAAGCTTGGCCACCAAGGTGTTTTCGCACCTATAAATAGCCGAACACCCTCATTCATTCAAATTACACCTCAAAATCTATCACACACACAAATGGATTTCTAAGGAGGATCAAGGAAGGCCAAGTGAAGTCCCTAAGCTCAGAATAGAAGCTTAGAATTCAAGAGGAAAGGAATCTTGAAAAAGTCGTTACTAGGCGTACGAACTCAAAAACCCCATTTCGACCCATTTTAGCTCAAGTAAGCTCAGAATCTTGTTCAGTAAGCTCATAATCTGTTTTAGAATGTTCATAATACCTTTAAGATCATATATAAACTGTTGTTTGAAGCTTTGAATCCTAATCCTTTTCTAAACTTTTGTTACGTTAGAACATCTTATTTTAGCTTATTCTAATAAGCTATAACCTGCAAATATCATTTGGAACCCTAAAATAAGCTTGCATGGCTTTTTGGACTTGATTTGTAAATTATTTCCATGCAAGGGGTATATATCGTAACTTTTTGAACATATAACTAGAAGGGGCTAAAAAATGTCATGTATTACCAAAGTTATAACTATAAGTACCTTCTTGCAAAGTTTCAAAGATTAAAATGTTTTAAATTATATCTTACTTTTATATTATAAAGGATCCTACTAAACTTGTAAAAGTTTATAAATCGAGGGTATATATTGCCATTTTTGCAAACTTAAAAATATAAAATATAAGATTTTTATATAAATTATAAAAATATATATTAATATTATAAAACTCGATATTATTAAACCCGATACATTTATCGCTATTAATCAACGATCGACGCATTAGAAAAAAATTACGTTATATTTAACGTAACTTATCATCGACTAGATTTTGAAGAAACTTAAATATTTTATCGTATCACGTTACTAGGGAGCTTCATGTGAGGAGTTTCATTTGGGTATACATTTTGACGAGTTTGCTGAATTTACGATTTAAAGGTTCCTGACCTCAAACGCTTTACTACTATGACCTCTGAATTATTGATGGTACCGAACAGTGATGCATAACATTTCCATAAATTAATAAATCAAAGTAATACGTTAAACTCTATAAAGTTTTGAAACATAAACCATCACACTAAGACTTGACATATTACCCTAGGTTGCATGACATAGCTGTTACTTTCACTTGATATACTTTTGCTATCAATATGATTTCCCCTGTTAAGGTGAGTTTATAGCCTCACATTTAACTCTTTTAAATGTTTTCATAAACCCGCGAGGGGGATACATGCTATAAACCATTAATACAAGAGTTTTCTAAATATATGATATTATGAGATATTTTTGCATCTTGTTGTCTAAGTCCTTTATGCCAAAAGGACCCCCACCATAATGGACCTTTAATGCACTTGCGACTTTGAATGCGACATAATTGTGCGATAGGCCTATTGGGATGACGAAATCCCGTTTTGTGTTTTGCGGATAGGTAACTCACTAAATCAGCCTATATGTGGAAACTTCATAGGTAAGGCATTACCTACACGGGGGCCATTACATCATTATAATTTATTTATTGATATATACACAAGTCAGTTTGAGTGCCATGAGCTTAGACGCAATAATATTGTTTTCTATAATAATTGTACTCATTGCAATTATTACACTTATGGTGTATAACAACGTAACCTACTATTGAACTTGTATTCAAACTGTTTATCATAAACCTATGAATATCACTCAACCTTTGTGTTGACTTTTTAGCATGTTTATCTCAGGTAACTGAGCACCCTTTTCGGCATGGAGTGCACGGACTTGAAGATGGCTAAACTGTTATCATTCAAACTTTATGTTACTAGATTTTGGGACCTCTCTTTTGTAAAACTCTGATGAATAAATGAATGATAACTAAATTTTCCAAAAATGTCTCTTTACGAGTCATTTTCTATGATTATGACTGTTGTACTATGAAATAATACCCTAGATTAGCTTCCGCTGCTATATGTCAAAAAATGGGGGTGTTATACAAAGACACATGGAAAGCCCATGACTAAGCCCATGGCCGGTTATAGCTTGATGTATTTATACTCTCTCCACATATAGAGAGGGTGTTGGTTGTTCATTTTCACACATAGTAATCTAATTGTTCTTTCTTTGTTTCTCTCTCTAAGTGTTCATCCAACCACCTCTTTCTCTCTATAAAACTCTAATGAATCCTCCTACTATATGTGTTAAGATATTCTACAATTGGTATCAAGAGCCATGGGGTGTTTGTGAAGGTTTTGTGTGCGTTGTTTACTCTTTTTTTTGTTCGTGTAGTTTGGTTCAAACCATTAAAAAAGTTTTCACTTTTTGAGGGTTTAAAAACCATAAATCTTTAAACTTTCTTCTTTAGTTATCTTAGATTAGGCTAGAAGTACAAGAAAATCTTTAAAAAACCATCAAAAACTTTATCTTTTTGAGTCTTTTTGGTTAGAAAAAGGATTTTGTACCAAGAATCTTGATTTCAATTTTTTTCGTGCCAAAAAACGTTATTTGTGTTTTGACTGGTTCTTAATAGTCTTATAGTAAGATATAGTACAAGCACAAAAAATCAAGTAAAAACATCAAAAAGTGAGTCTTTTTAAGATTTTTTGTTTTTAAGCTTCGAAGTGTATTGGGCGAATTATACGGGTAGGCGAGTTATACGTGTTTTCTCTTCAAGTGATTTATACGTAAATTTACTTAGGCGAATTATAAGTTTTTGACCTAAGGCGATTTATACGTTTTCTCCAAAGGCAAATTATACGTTTTTTCTAAAGGCAATTTATACATTTTTCTCCAAAGACGATTTATACATTTTTCTCCTAAGGCGATTTATACGTATATTGTATAGGCGATTTATACGTGTTTATTTACTCAGGCAATTTATACGTTTTCTCCAAAGGCGATTTATACGTATATTGTTCAGGCGATTTATACGTGTTTATTTACTCAGGCGATTTATACATTCATTCCAAAGGCGATTTATATGTGAGTCCCTCTAAAGAATAGATCTCTGCAGCCTATTAAGGATGATAGCCAAAATGTATAAATACAGTTGACTATATAGAAACACTGATTATGAATACTATGTGTTAATGCGGAATCTTAACACAAGTACTAAGAAAAACAATAAATAATAACTTCTATTAATCTGCTTTTGAACGATTACAGATTACTAACTATTTGAGATATGATTTTTGCTATGAGATATCTTGAGGTCGTATTTTCTAACTATGCCAAGAGGAATCCTTTTATAGACTAAGGATAACCCCTAACAGAACAGGCTTACAAAACGCATACTTATCTTTTCCTAAGATATCTCATACATATCTCATAAACGGTACTAACTATTTTTCTACTAACGGTACTAACTAACTGATCAGTACTTAACACTTTGTACTGTCAGTACTAACTATAACTAACGGTACTAACTATTTGTACTGTCGGTACTAAGTTAGGAAAACATAAATCCTAACAATCCTCCCTTAAACATGAATGTTGAACTATTTTACCTTTATGTTTCTTCAAATTTATCTTCTTTAAGCTCCTAGAGGATGTATCCAAACACTCTTATCATTTCTTGATCTTTTAAACTCTATCCTTCTTCAGCAGCAACTTTGTCTTCTCAGCAACACAGCAACATCTTTTCAGCAACAATCCAACTAAGTTGGCTTTGTAGTTTTTGGCAAACTACCAGCCATTAACGGGTTTGATGTTCCTTTACCAGTAGCCGTTTGCTCTGGGATAGTTAACTCTTTATTTTAAAAACATGGCGAGTAATTACATATAGTTTTGGTAAACTGTTCTACATCAACGAATTGATTTGTCTTTATATACCAAATACGTTTGCATTTTGGACTAGTCCAATGCTTCATTGCTCATAACATGTGCATTGAAAAACCATATAGTGTTTTAGCAAAAACTATCCAGCCTATTAAAGATCTTGATTAGTCTTTACCATGAACTGTTGATCTATGGACTAGAACTCTTCACCCAGAAGCAAGGTGAGTGATTAACCCTAACAATTTTGGTAAATTTTCAACATAAAAGGATTAGTTTTAGAAGTCTTTACCACAAGCCATTTGCTTGATGGGACTAGCCAGTTCTTATGCCTGTTAAGCATGGTTGAATTGATGACCATTTGTCTGTCGTGGTGAGTTAGCCAACACTCAACCCCTTCTAATCCATCAATCATTATTCTTTAGGTTCTACTCTTGTAAGCATATTCTTAATGACCTGATTAACTCCAATTGCCATAGTATGTTCTTCTATCGACTCTAACTTCAATTCAGCATTAGCATAGTACTTCTTTCTCAAAGGAATCCTTCTTTTACCAGCTATTTATGGATATGACTAATCCTGTTTCAGTCTCTAAGGTATTGTTCCTGAAGAACTATGCACCTTCCAAACTCCAATAATTCAGTTAGTGTGAATTCCAAACTATTGTCATCATATGGGTTTGAACATTAATCATCAAATCTCCCCAAAGTACTCTGTCAAACCCTTCAGGTATCTCATCTTGATATCTGTCCATTACCAGTTGATACACAGCATTCAAATCCTCTCTATAAAATATGGACAATACTTCAGCAAAGTAACTAATAGTCATCTCTTCTGTCCATTAACTTCTAATCACCAACATTTTTGATTCATTACTCTTCAATGTGTTTCGATTGATCAAGTCTGTAGGGTTAGTTCCAAGATACTCTGTCTTCCATTCTTTGGTTGGATATTTTCTGTCAAGTATTTCATAATTCCAATCTCTTGTTCTGCATCAGGACGCTATTGTTAGATGGTAATCACGTCATCATATTCTTTCTCACTATCAATTCTTCAGAAGTGTTTTGAATATATCTTCTTTTCCTTGACTTCATCTTTTTCCTAGTATCAATTTTTTCTTTCTAGGACTCTCTTCTTGCTTTACTTCCATTTGATACTTCTTCTTTACTTTCATCTTGAGTACTTCATTTTAGTGAATCAACACCTTTATCATTCATTCCCTTTTGACAATCTTTCATCTTCTGACAGACACAATAGAGTTAAATCTTCATCTGACCTCTTAATCTTCTCATATAAAGCTTGTACTTCCTCAAACTTCTTGATTTTCAATTCAGCATGCTTGAAGTTTCCTACATGCTTCAAGTAGGTCATCATTTGATTTCTTAATTGATTCTTGGTTGGTGGTCTGTTTCTGATAGCTTCTGATCTTTGTTGAGCAAGGAATTTTCTTTGAGCAGCAATTGTGTCATGAAGGAACTTTGCTCTTTCTTCTATTGTAAATTGCTCTCTTTCTTGTTCTTGAAGCTTCTCAGCAAGAAGTCTATCTGCCTCAATCCTTGCCTTTATATCATCAAAGTTTCTTATAAGAGCTTCATTGGCAGCTTTTTCTTCAGCTATTCTGTTTCTTTCCTCTTCAGCTTCCCACTCTTCTTGTATTTTCCTAGCCATCTCTTCATCACTTTCAAGCTGTTTAAACTTTTTCTCAGCTTCAGGTATACCATCAGATTCACTTTCAGATTCATCCTCCTCTTCAATTTTCTTCTTTCCTTTGTCTTTTGGATCAATCTTTGGAAGAGGCTTTAATGTGAGAAGTGATCTTGTAGAAGTAGGCCTAGGTCTATCAGTTTCTTCAACATCCTTCAACTCTACACCTTTCTCCTTTTCTCTAGAAACTGCTTTGGCTTGACTCATGTTGAGAAGAACCTTAGCTATTGTTTCATCATCACCAAATATTGTAGAAGTGGGTGTTTGAGTGGATGTTTGAGTGGCTTGAGCAGCAATTTCTTCTTCAGTACCTTTCTTATGCCCATCAGTACTTTCAACTTGCTCTTCAGTACCTTCAATGTGCTCTTCAGTACCTTCAAAGTTCTCTTCAGTACCTTCATTTTGCTCTTCAGTACCTTCATTTTGCTCTTCAGTACCTTCATTTAGCTCCTCAGTACTAACTTTGGATCCATCAGTACTAACTATTGGTCTGTCAGTACTAACTTTCTCCATATCAGTACTAACTCCATCCTTGTCAGTACTAAGTACATCTTCAGTACTAAGTATATTCCCATCAATCTCCTTGTCTTCATCCACCATTTCTCTTGTCCTCCCTCCCTTCTAATTCTGAGCATTCTCTGTTTCCATATGATCAACTGTATCTTCAGGAAGCTCATCAAACAGAGGATCTCTTTGAACTGATGATTCACCTTTAGCAAACTTCCTCCCTTGTTTGGATACAGACTCTTTGTGCACCCTATGTTTCTTTGAGAAGCTCTTTCTTGGGAATCTTTGCTTCAATGAGACACTTTTCAGCCATGCTTTATGGTGTTTGATGACAGGTTTAGCTTGCTTCTTGAGCTTTGTGATCTGAGCCTTCAAGTCTTGTATTTCCTTGGCTTGATCTGAAACCTGTGCACATAAAGATAGACAAAGATCATAGACACTTTGGATAGTCATGTCACCCTCATTCCCTGAAAGGGATTTATCACTAGATAGGCGGGGGAATGACTTCCAAGATCCACCAGAACAGTTTCTGGAATAGAATCCGGAATAGTCTGGTAGTAGGTGATGAAGGTCTTGGGATGGGTCAGTTGTGCTTCAAGAGGGTTCCTCACTAGTAGTGTGCAGGAGATTGGTCAGGTTGAGGGCTCATGACGCGTATTCAATAGTGGTGAGCAGGGGAGGGTTTAGTTGTGTTCAGGATGGTCTTTTCTGAAGGAGCACCCTCTTCCTGGTTGGTTTTTGTACCAACTTTAGTAGCAAACAAAAGGGGTGCATATTCCCTGAGGACAAGAATGTTTACCCTTCTTACCAATGAAAGAAAGACTTTACTAGTTTAAAGTATTTACAGGAAAATGATCTAAAGGTACAGGTACATTACTAGTTGTTTACCTAAAAAAGATGAATAAAAGTAGGGGTACATTACAAAACTTTTTCTTAGCATCTAAATGTCTAGCATACATCAAAAATTAATTTAGAAAATTATAATTCTGATTAGATGTTAAGGCAGTATGACAGCAACGTGGCTATGTTAGTTAGGTATTTGAATCCCAAAGAGCGTACTTTTGGAACTAAGACAATGATTAATTGGTATGAAAATAAAAACCTCCATTGGGGTGAAAAACAAAATCTTATATTAAATGTTAACGTTGTTAAATCCCCCTCAGAACCCATTAGCTGTGTTGCATCAAATAAATAGCTCTGTTTAGGGTAATGAGGTCTATACCATCAGCATCATCAAAAAGAAGATCACTTCTTATGGATGCCTCAGAGATAGACACAGACTTGCCAGCTACTTTGGCAGTAATGTGCCTAACATTGTTGATTGTTTTGGACTTAGCAGACGTCCAAAAACTGTTTCAACAAATGTAGTAGAAAAAAGACTTAAGTTTGAGAACATTGAATGAATGAAACTTCGCTTAAGAAAATCAATGATCTCGTGAAACTCTTCATTCCCTTCAGACTTCTCCAAATATGCGACCATGTTATGCTTCGGACATGAATCAAGAACAACCATTTTACTTGAGAGAGAGATCGTCGTTAAGAGAGATATTAGGGCTTGTAAATGCGAATGTATGTTAGAGAGAGAATGCGTAAGGAACTGCGCAATTGAGATGGGTTTATATAGGTTTAGGAGACCTAATTTCAAGAAAACCGTTTCAATTTACACTTTGTACCCTTGGCGGTATTTTTCTTTAACGTCTCAAAAGCGGTACAAACTTTGCCCAGCGGTACTAACTTTGCACTGGCGGTACTAACTTTGATCAAACAAAGAGTGAACAATGTAGGTACCTGGAGTTAATATAAACCAATCATATTTGCAATATATTTTATCATTTTTCATGGTTATTAGTCCGATTAATAGTGTTTTTCGGGGTAGAAACGATGTGTGTTTAAGCGCACATCAAATTTCCCCACACTAAGCCATTGCTGATCCCACATACAATGTTTATTATACATGTCTGGAAAGAAATAATTTAACCCCGTTTAACTTATGACTCCTCGCATCAAACAAGAATAGAAAAGGTCCATCAAGAGAGTTCAAAAATCATTTGTTTTGAAAACGCCCCGTTTTAACTATTTATTCATTAAAAGATAAAAACTAAGATACAATTTATTCAAATTATATAAAAGGCTTTAAGAACGGGAATTCTTCATCCTTGATTTTCACAATCCCCAAACCAATCTTAAAATGAAATCACAGCTAAATATAAACTCAGATGCTAACACTACTCATAGATGCTAATTGTGTAAAGCGCAGCTACTTCTTGCTCCTTTATTCCTAAATCCTCTAAGGATTTTATTTAGAAAACATAAAGTGAATGAGATCACTTATTCAATTTTTATTAACTTATTATTATAGAGAAGCCCGGTTTAAACCATAATTAGTTTGAAATCATTTCCTAGTGAAACGATGTGCTAAGAATAAGGTCCACATTAAGGTGTTGATTTCACACGATTTAGGGGATATCCTTTTAAGATATCCTCGGAGTCAAAATTTGGCTTATTATTATTATTGTAACAATATTTGCCCTACGGTCCTTTAAATGACTAAAACATCAGGAACGAGCCGACCAGATCCAGTGGTCTTATTTCGACCTTCGGTACTTCCTCGACCTTTTTGAAGACTGAGACATCAGGAGCGAACCGACCAGACCCAGTAAACCTTTATCAGCTCCGAATTCCCTGACCTTTTTGAATTCTGAGACATCGGGAACCAACCGACCAGACCTAGTAAACCTTTATCAGCCAATGTCTAATTTTATTGTTGACTTTTTTTACCAACTTATTATTAGCCAAATTTCGAGTCTTGTTGTCTTTTATCTTCCGAGTCATCAGGAATGAGCCGACAGAAAACGGTAGCCTATATCCCCACAACGCTGACAAAACCTCGATGTGTACCTTACTGATCGTGCCGGATTCACACCGTAAATATATATAATATATAATAAAATATAAAATATATAAAGAAGTATAAAAAACCAACAATCAATGATACTGAGAAGTAGTATAGAGCTTTCCCGGGTCGTAAATCCCCAACGAGGCTGGAATGGTAAATCGATACGATCGAAGATTTGAGTTTGAAGGAGAGAATGAGTTTGAAAAAGTCAAATTAGATAATAACGGACTAAAACGTTTAAGAAAAACCTAGAAATTATGAAATTAAACTAGAAAACGAGACCCCGAATCCCGTACAAAAGGGGGAAAAACCTAAAATCTTTAAAAATAAGCCTACGAAGAAAATTTTGCTTCTAAACTACTCTAGGGATCAAATAACGAAGAATGAAAAAGACTAGACCGAAAACGGAGTTCGTTTGACCCAAAAACGAGTCAAAACAAAAACCCGTACCCGGACCCGTTCTTTAAAAGATGAAAAGTTATAAAAATGACCCTACGAAAACTTTTATATTTTTCCTACAAACTAGATGACAAAAGAAAATTTTCTAAAAAAGCAAAATATTTTTTTGATAATTTTTGTATTTATTATGAATTTAATAAACTTTTAACTAAATTAAATTATAAAAAATATTAAACGTTTACAAAAAATTCTGAAAAATTTACACAAAATACTTTACACTATAAAGGTCCTACGAAAAATAACAAACACACACCAGCTTATACAATAAGCCCCGAAAATAAGCTAAACAGCTTATGGGCTTATTGTGCCAAAACACCCTTAAATACAATTGCCCTTGAGTCTTTAACGAAAAAGACCCAAGGGCGCAGTGGTAAGTGTTGTTGTAAAGGGAAGGGATGTATCTAGGGATCCCGGGTTCGAGTCTTGCCCACCCGGTCCCTTGTCTTCCCTTCTCTTTTTTTTTTAAAACTCTAGGGTAGAAAGTGTATAAATCTAAACTAAAGGGTAGGCGGGCAAACTTTAGGAAAGTTACACTATAGTGAAAACGGTTAACCCTACACTATGAACAAGAGACAAAACAGACCCTACGCTATTGGCTTATTTTTGGCTTATAAAAAAAATGCTTTTCAGCCAAAACTCAAAACTACAAAGTTGCTAAGGGGCTTTAGGAGAACATTTTTCACAAAAGCACTAAGTGCTGAAATCCACTAAATAAGCCATAAAATCAAGCTTTTGGTTGACAGAATGCTTATAAGCTTATGGGCTTATTTGAGCTTTTTTCTTTGGATTCAAGCTGCACATTAAGCT
>BQNB010069743.1:0-33379 GCA_026074375.1 Tanacetum coccineum
CATTAACAACGTTGGTATTGTCGTCGGATGATTCAGAAGTATTTTGAAAGTCTTGGAAAATTCCATTTTCAACACAATATGTAAGCAAATCTTCATCGAATTTCTTTCGTAAAAAAGCACATCCACGACAACTCGGACCATCAACCGAGGTTCCACATTTTGCACAACACGGAGAAGAGTCGGATTCGGAAACAAGGATCTTATCATTAAGTCTCCCTATCGAACAACAATCTTTAGTGTACAAACTTCCACAAGTCGAACATTCTTTGATAGCGTAAAGGGATTTTGAACGATGAGACGCCATAAGAATTAAACAATATAGAGAGAAAAGAAGATAGAATTAAACGGATAAGAGGGTAAAGGAGAATATTTTTAGCTTTTGAAAATAATACATAATAAAAGAAATTAAAATAAGAAAGAAAAATATTTTTGGTATTTTTTAATATTTATATTTATAAAAGAAAAGAAAAAATAAAATAAGAAGAAAAATATTTTTGGATTTTTATATTTTTTATAAGAACGAAAATAAACTTTCCGAAGAAAGGATCTTCAAGGCTCAAACTCCAACAATCCCGTAAAAATCGCTACACCTCTCCCCGGCAGCGGCGCCAAAAATTGATCCACTCCGAACACACCATACGTAATATATAGTATAAGGATTAGTCAATAATAGTATAGTAAGTATTTTCCGTCGGATTTAAGAAACGAACTTCTAACCAAAGTTGTCTCAAAAACCTCCCGGGTCGTTTCCTCGGCGAGAGGTGAATGGAAATTCACGATAATGTTTCGTTTGAAGCTCGAATGACAAATATTTTGGTTTTGGTTTTTAAACTATTTTTATACTAAAAAATTAAACTAATATTAATTCTAAGATTTAAAACTACAAGATTATACTAAAAATGATCTAAATATTTAAATGACTAATATGCTTGCTAAGTGACGTGAAATGTTCATCAAGTGCGGGCTTAGGTTCAAGTAATTAAATGACAAGTAAAATAAAATGCTTTAAAAATAAATGACAAGTAATTAAATTGCATTAAAAATAAATCACGGAATCTAAATTGAAAAGACAATACTTATGACTAAATATTTTTTTAAATCTTTTAAACCCGCACCTAAATTCCAAATCACTAATCACTTAACAAGCACTACTAAATCTACTCACTATTCATAATGAAATAAAAACTAAACATGTTAAAAATAAAACTACACTAAGCATGGCATAAATCAAAGCATATTATAAAACTAAAAAATAAATCTACACTAATTAATTGAAAAATGATTAGAAAATGAACCGAATTGGAGACCCGCAATTTAAACGAATATCACCCGATTTATTTAACTAAAACAACTAATTAAAGTCGGTCTAGCTAAATAAACCCTTAAGCTCCGCGCCTCGTGAGTAGACCGGTACCAAAAACGAAACACAAAACAAAACAAAACTGTTATGTAGAAAAAAAACATTTCATATCACAAATGCAATTCTAACAATCTGTTACTATATACGAGTTCAACATTGAAACAAATCAAACGATGCCCAAATTATATTTATACAACCCAACGGCCCAATTGATAAACCAAACGCAGCCTAATTCAAATCTACTTAACAAAAGAAAACTAAAGCTCACGTGTGGCCCATCAAAATTCTTCAAACCAAACGAGTTACCCAGACTAGCTTAAATTTTGCACATCATATCACCGAAAACAATTAAGTAAGAAAACAAGTTAAAACACTTTCTAAAAATAATCTACCAAGCACAAGGATAAACTAAACCGAGACTAAATTAAACTACATAAGCTAAAACGATTTCTAATGAGCAATCAAAACTAATAAGCATAAGCAAGCTAGAAAGTCTAATCCAAAAGCCATGCGGAATAAGCGAATTTGATCAATTATTTAACTCGTTACTAAACTTAATAAGCCGTAGCTTATTTGAGTAATGTAAGCTTATATCAAAATCTAATAAACCACTGAAGAGCTTATGTGATCAGACGAAATAAGCTGCAAGAGATGAATTAAGCAAATGAGAAACAACTTATTCGGATATAAACTAAAACCAAAACTTATTTGATAGCTTATATACTCGATCTTATTAAGGAAATAAGTAGACAACCCGAATAAGCTGTGAGGTAGCTTATCTGATTTTAAACTTAAATCTAAATAAGCTGAGAAAACAAGTTTTAGAAATAAGCTTTAAGAAAAAGCTTATAGTCGAAATAAGATAGAAAGAAAAGAACTAGGTAAAGATTAGAAAGAAACGAATAAGCGAACAAACACCATCTTCATTAATGAACAAACATCTTATTACAATAAGCTAGATTACACTGAAGACCTTTTATAGATTTAAAATAAGCTAAGAGGCTTCAAAAATTGTTGGGTTAATCCTGCAAACACCGAACACAAGAGGCTTCAAAAATTGTTGGGTTAATCCTGCAAACAATCACAACACAGAGAACACGAGAAAGGAAAAGGCGAGCCCCCTCATATTATTACATCATTACATAAAGCTTTCGAAATGAGCAGGTACAATAAGCTGGAAAACAAGAATAAGCTAATACAAAAACTTTTAAAAAGCTAAAAACTAAAAAATAAAAAAATAAAAACTAACTAACTAGATAGATACAAATGAGGGGAGCGAGTTGGTATAAATATAGAGAGAAGGGGTAATGTTGTAAATTTTGTTCAATGATTGGGAAATGATTCAGCCAATCATTGCGTACGGTTAACCTTCACACGGATTGAGGATTATGAAACAATGATCTAACCGGTGCCTTGCTTACAGTTCCTCCCAAAATTGCATAATTCATACGCAGCCTTTTTAGTCTGTTTGATTCATTTACGCAGCAAAAGGGGCTAGAGATATATCACATTTCATCTGCCACGTGTCGAAATTTGATAGGATAAGAATCAAGTAGTGCTTGGTCACGTGAGGCCATAAAAATTTATTTAAGGCACGTGAGGCCATATTTGCATAGGATGGGAATGTATCATTTCTTGGACTTGTAATATATTCGCAAGATATCAACTCGTGTAGTCAAAAAGTGAAAGATGGCATCAAAATGTAAAATCCATGAGGCGTGCCTACAACTTTATTTTGGCAGAATTTTGGACTAACTTGACTAGTGGGCTGGAGTTGATATATAGACTTGGGCTTGAGCTTAACATTTAACAAGAGATGTAAAATTGAGCCTTTAATAAGTATGGGTCGGTCCGACCCAACTATATATGGTGTCGGGCGGCCCATAATGATGAAGGCACCGTCGGGACTAGAAATCTCGTGCTCTTTCAAATGGCATGCTCGAGGACTTTTCACAACTTCATCTTAGCTTTGAGTAATAATTAAACTTGATCAAATTGAGCCCGATAATTCCCGTTTTTGCACCGGTTTTAATCCTTTTACCTGCAAGACTTAAAAATACCAAACAAATATATTTGCAAGCTAATTATCCATATTTTAGCATTTTTAGACTGATTATTAGTGTTTTACGGGGTACAAAAGATGTGTGGGTTTATGCAATATCAATTCCCCCACACTAAGCCATTGCTGGTCCCACACGCAATGTAAATTAAACAATACCCGGAAATAAATAATTTTATCCCTTAACTTATAACCCCTCACAATCAAACAAGAACAGAAAAGGTCCATTAAAATGTTCAAAAATCATTTAAATCGCAAGCACCCCCGTTTTACCCTTTTTTTTTAATTTTTAATTAATTAATTTTTTAATTAATTTTTTTAATCATTTTTATGATTTTCATAATTTCCAACTTACAACTTATTCATGTGTGACATAATGTAATGCTTTCATTATTCAATCTGATAATTTCTAGGATTCCACGGAACAAAAAAGCACAAAAAGTGTCCAAATGGATAAATTCATCGGTACCCGATTTTCACCTACTGCCAACCCCAGCTTTAAAAACAAGATCATTGTAATATACAAGTTATGATGCTAACACTACTCATAAAAGATAATTGTGTACTTGCTTTTCCTCCCTTATTCCTAATTTCCACTAAGGATTTTATTATTATTATTGGTGACAAATAAATTATGTCCTTATTAATAAAGTAAACCCAGTTTAGACCACAATTAGTTTGAAATACTTTCCTAAATAGACGAAATGGTGAGAATAAGGTCCACATTAAGGTTCTAATTTCGCATGATTTAGGGGTTATCCTTTTTATTTCACCGAAACAACTCAACTATGAGTCCAGAGACGGAGGCTTTATTTAGATAACCCCGGAGTTGAAATTTGGCTTTATTATTATTATTATTGCAACATTATTAAACCTCGGTCCTTTAGAAGGAAGCCAAAATCGGTTGTGAGCCGGCAAGATGCAACAAACATATTTCGACCTCAGTAATTTCCTCGACCTTTTAGAAGGCTGCAACATCGGTTGTGAGCCGGCAAGATGCAGCAAACTTTTATCAACCCACAGTTTTTATTATTATTCTTTCCTCCACCCTTTAAACGACTGTCACATCAGTATGCGAGCCGACCATGATCCAGAAGTCTTATTTCGGCTTCGGTTTATTACATATTTATTATTATGCCAATTTCAAGTCACTATGGACTTTTACCAACTACCACATCTGTATAGAGTACGACCTTGGTACAAGGAGTCTATTTCCCCACAACACTGACAAAACCTCGATGTGTACCTTACTTTCACCAGAAGAAATCTCTACGAAGTGATTTAAACTAAGAATCGCAAAAACCTAAAGCAACTTTATTTTATTCAACAATTATATAAAGTTTATTAAGCTGATGGGAGCAAAAGCCACAATTAACCTTTATGGAGCCTTAAAGAAAATCCAAATATTCTATGTTTAGCTATCAAAACTTATACTCTACTCTATCATCTCTTGTTCTTCACAATTTAAATTTCTAATAAAGAAACTCGTGACAATACTTAGCCTAGCGAATTAAGATCGGAACTTTAACAAGTCACATAGACTGCTGCAACCAATCTTAATTAAATAAATCATCTTCGCATATTTAAAATCATTATGGGAACTTGGCAAAGTCTTGACTTTTTTAAAGCTTAGACTTGCGTTTTTATAGCTCCTTGTATAAAGATTTAGCAAAATTCAATCTATTTAAAAGTAAAGGAGAGAAAGCTAAGATATAAAAACGGTCGGGTCAAAATTTTACTTTTCGTTTCACCAACGTAATGCGACATTGTGTCAACTATTTCTTATATTTTATTCAACTAAAATATTTATATTTTTCAACATTTTTCTACACACATTTTTTATATATGAACAATAAACTAGATATTAAGATTTAAAAAATTAAAATTTTGGCCAAAACGGGGTTGCGAGGGACACAGCAAGGCACAGGTAGATCACATTTCGATAGGAAGAAATCCCCCCACACTTTAGAATAGAAACATTGGCCTCAATGTTTCAAAAATATAGGTTTTACACCCAACACATAGACATGAAAAAAGGCAAATGCAAAAAATTCCAAGTGTGAAAGGGAAACACAATATATACATGATCAGGATTGAGGATTCACAAAAAATATGTAAAATCATCGAAGACCGGATGATTGGAGGATTATAAAACAAGCACGGGGGTCTTTCATGATCTTAAAGAATCTGCAAAAACATTACCACTACCATAGAAAAAGAAGACGCCCCCACACTTGGGTCTATAAAATCACACTCACTTATTAATCAAGAAAATAGGAAAGAGAAAGATACGGGTTGCTCCGAGGAGCACTTGTTTTTGTGCGAGTTCGGATGGAATATCACATAAGAATTTTCATATGCCACCGGCTTAAGAGAAGAAAAATGAAAAGCGGAGATTGCCGGCAGTCAAAATAAGTATCTCACTCCCGGAGGAGAGAGAAAAGAAGAATCCATCGAAACTAAGTGAGATAAGGAAGAAATATTTGGATAACAAATGTGATGGGACACAATAATGGCGATCCTCAAAGGTTAACTTCACAAATGTCGGAGAAAAACTCTTCTCATGAATCCCGGGGTCGAAAACTTTGTCCTCGGTCATCAAATCATCATTATCAGGTTCATCCTTTAAACTTCTTGGGTCATGATCTAAAAACAACCTCAGGAGGGAGATTAGGGCTAGTGTCATCAATAAGCAAACTCTCAAGATAGATTATATCTCCCTCCGAATCATGATAACCGTTCTCAATATCCGTAGAAATATCCATATCTAGAAAAGCATCGATTTCATCAATTACGCCTCTTGGGTCGAAACACTCATCCTCATTAGCATCGAAAAGAGGTGTGACTAACAAAGCTGACTCATCAAAGGTTTAGAAAACATATGTGTCCTTCTTCGATGTTCTCAACACTCACAAAAAGAGGTTTATGTTCACTAGAGATTTTTCGTCGTCAAATTGAAAAAAAGGGTTTGTAGTAAATTTTAACAGCTTCTGGAAAGTCCTCATCCAGATAGTAACTACGTTATCACTAGAGGTAATCATAATTTGAATCGAAAGAGGGTTAGAGAATCAACGGTATTTTTCCTTTAAAAATGGGGAGAGTTATTCATCACTCGAAGGTATAAAGCTTCTTACTCATCACTCCGGATGTATCCTGCGACACTCTTGGGATTGGGACATGGTCCTCAACACTAGACTTTATGAATTTGTCCGATTCCTTTTCAGGAATAGTGTAAGATGCTCATCCCCCATGACTAGAGGAGTCCTCGGAGTTCAACGTTAGTATGTTAGGTGTGATAGCATTAACCGAGAAATCTGAAGCATTTTATTAAAGGAATAATGCTCTCCTTTATGAATAACTTTAAAATTCTTCTTAACATGGAGAAATGAGATGGTGAAAATTCGAGTTTGATGTGTTGCGCATGTCGGTCAGCTGGTATTCTTTACTTCCTGCTTTTCCTTATCGAGATGTTGAGAATTAATAGAGAGAAGTTTAGAATTAATAGCACTCTCAAATAGATCATCAACATTATTTTGAATATAATAAAGCTCTTTTTGTTGATATATTTTAAGCAAATCTAGCATCGTATCTTTCATATTTTGCTTTTCCTCTTCACAAACTTTTGTGCCACACGTTTCTTCATTAGGTTGACGGAAATACGGAATTGGTGAGGGAACTGGCTTTTCTTAAGCTGCTTTCTTTTGGGAAGTAATTATTGCTCTCTATGAGCTGGCAAGTAAAGCACTGCCTTAGTAACTCTTGATTCATTCTTTCCGTAAAATCTTCCATCATTTTATAAAGCTCGTTCTTTGTTTCACTATCAAAGAAAGAAATGACTTCTGGAATTTCTTGAGGATGATGATTGTCGAACTGCTGCTGGGGTTGAATTTGGTCAAAACCGAAAGAATTAGAATAATTGAAATTTTGGTTCATCGGTTGACACTGAAAATTTTCATAAAGAACCCCGCAATTTTCATAAGGAAATTGTTGTGGCTGACTCGGAAAATAATGTAGAGGTTGGTTAAATCCAAAGTCTTGATTGTAACAGGGACCCTGATCAAAGACGGGTGTGTTCCCTGTTTGACAATCGTAACCCGGATGAGAGTTCCCTCCACAAAATTCACACGAGTATGTCTCGTATTGGTATTGTGGAGGTTGGTTGAAGAAGTTCGGTGTTTCATTATAAGAATAAGGATTTGGGTCATAGACAAACTCATTTCCGGATCCTACATTGCTACAGCTCGGACAGTTTCCACCATTAAACGGACCTCCACAATACGAGCAACCAAAATGGTTATACGAAGACATGTCGAAGAATTAAACGGATAAGAGGATAAAGAAGAATATTTTTGAATTTTTTTTATAAAGATAATAAAATAAAAATATTTTTGGTATTTTTAATATTGATAAAAGAAAAGAAAAATATTTTTGGATTTTTATATTTTTTATAAGAACGAAAATAAACTTTCAGAAGAAAGGATCTTAAAGGCTCAAACACGAACAATCCCGTAAAAATCGCTACACCTCTCCCCAGCAGCGGCGCCATTTGTTAGTCGTTTTTACACACGTTTATCAAATAAACCCTCAGATATAATATATATATTTAACAAAAATACATTATCACGTATACGCAAGCTAAGTATCATACAAATTATTTTTAGGAAAGAATAAAAAGTAATCAACACGGGTATCGTTTTCCTCGGTGAGAGGTGAATGGAAATCTACGTTCAAGTTGTAAATCGAGCTTGATTGTCATTCAAGTTTTTGGTTTTGGTTTTAAACTATTTTTATACTAAAAATTAAACTAATATTAATTCTAAGATTTAAAACTACAAGATTATACTAAAATTGATCTAAAAGATATAAATAAATATGCTTGCTAAGTGACGTGAAAAGTTCATTAAGTGTGAATTTAGGTTTATTAACGAATTATAATCCTTAGAAAAATAATTTCTCACAACGTTGGTTTATTTTGAAAACGATCTCTTAAAAAGAAAATAATTACTAGATGTATAATTTGATTATTCTCTGGATTTTGTCCTTTAAACAATCAACTTACAAATCTAAATATCCGACAAATTATTAATTTCTAAATTCCATTATATAAGTACCAAACTTAATTCCCAATCATCAAATTTCACTTAACAAGCAATAATTAAAAATTAACTCGCTACTTTACTGATTTCCTTTTATACACCAAGGAGTCCTACAAGGCTTACAATACTTTCCTAAGTTATCATAATCTTTTAAACAAATAACTTATATGTTAGCCTCAATTTATTGAGTCGAACAAGGAAGTTCGGTCACTCTACGATGGAGCTTCGGTCTTTAATTTGTTAACGTTGTAATAGGAAAGTATCGGGAATCGGGCTCGATAGTTAATCTAATATTGTATATGTTTCGGGTTTAAACCCAAGCAAAACCCGAGCCCGGGTCCTAGTTAAATATCCCGCGCGTCATTTTTAAGTGTCGGGGTATATAAGGAACTTTTCCACATGGAAAAGTAAGTTGTTCATTTCTAAAAATATCTTTTCTCTTTTCTCTCTCAATTCTCTCTCTAGTTTCTCTCTCTAGAACAACTCTCTCTTTCTCATTTCTAGTTTCGATTTCGTGATCGATTGTATGGAGTGAAGTGTTATCGGGATCCTACAATTGGCATCTGAGCTACGTGTGGATTCGTGGTTGATTCGTGTGGTTCAACAAGATCAAATTCGTGGTCAAAAAGAAGTCAATTGAAAAAAAAATCAAACCCGAATTTTTGTGCTTAGATGTGTGAATGTTTATGTTATTAAGCAAGATCTAGGCATAAGGTAGCTAATTGTGCAAGAGAAATCAAGTTAAAAGGTCAAAAAGGGTGATTATAAGGCGATTTTTGGTGAAAAAAATCGTATTTTTCTAGGTTGCGTTTTGACAAAATGAAAAAGTTCTTGTTGCGTTTTGACTTTTTCTTGTTGCGTTTTGACTTTTTCTTGTTGCGTTTTGATTTCTTCTTGTTGCGTTTTGACTTTTTTCATGTTGCGTTTTGATTTTTTTTTATTATTAAACAGGTTCAAAACGCAATCATTGCGTTTTGGTTAGAAGAAATTTTAAAATATTAAAATAATGAAAACCCTTTTTTGAATTTTTTTTATGGTTGCGTTTTGGATATTTTTGAATATTATATTGACTGCGTTTTGACCATTGCGTTTTGACCAAAATTCATTGCGTTTTGACCAAAATTCATTGCGTTTTGACCAAATTTTATTTGGTTTTGACTAAATTTCATTGCGTTTTGACCAAATCTCAACCACTGCGTTTTGATAAAGTTCATTGCGTTTTGACCATTGCGTTTTGAAGATAGCACTGCGTTTTGACAAAGAAATCTTGTGTTGAAGAAAAGGGATTTCAGTATAACAGCCTTAACTTTTGATCCGTAAGTAGGTTTCTGTCCCGTGACCTCTTCAGATCGAAGAAAAAAACGTGTCGGGATCACGCTGTATCCCCTGTAGCGGTTAAGGATTTTTCAAGGCCCATAAAAGATTGTTTACTAGAGTTATTGACATTTTTCAAATTTTTGGGAAATTTGTGTTAGACTTGTTTTTGTTCTAGCTAACGGCCCCTCTGTATTTTTAGGCCGTTCAGCTTGGTGAGCCTATTGAAAATAAACTGCTGTAACCCTAGCCAGGTACGTTAAATTGTTTTTAGACAAAAATTAACCATTGGCCGCTGATTCCGATTATTCATTCACGGTTTTCTATTGATTTTGTAAAATCCCGTTAATTCTTTTATCGGTTTTAATAATAGACTTGTAAACTCCCGTCGTTCGACGTTAAATAGCATTTAAAACCCACAACATACAATCACATTTTCTAATCAAATCCTTAATTTTATTTCACACATTCGAATTTCAATGGCAATATTTAATTCTAATTCAAAAGAGAGGAGAGCTTCACCTGACGCAGACTCTCAAAACAATGGCACTCCATCTGCCTGACATTGGTTTGAACAACTCGAGACAAATCTTCATGATCTCTATCTTCTTAATTCGCCTTATTGCTGTTGAATGCATTTATTCAGCTATTTTGCTCATTCTTTGGTGGACGGCATAGACTTTCCAAAATGTAAAGAAGTTTCATTATCGATCAGTTTAAGGCTACAAGTTGCTGGAAGAAGAGAGAATCTTCATGGGGTTAATGCAAAGACTTGTCTTCAAGCGCTCAGAACACAGTACATGCCTATCGGGATTTCTTGCCTTCCAAGGGTAAATGCAACGGATCTTCTGAATCAAAGTTCGGCAAACAAGACTTCGAAGACTTCACGCGCTGTGAATAGTGCGTACAGACGTTGATTACTGAGAACATGGATTACACTTTGAACGCGGTCATTCATAGAGCTGTAATTACATTCGGTAGATTACAGCTACAGTCACAAGATGCTCAGATAAATCCAGTTCAAGCAGTGGATGACAGTCTGAATGTCTCGAAAAGCAGTTGGATAGAGTCAGAAAACCACAATGCACTCAGCAAATCAATGAATGAAACTCAGTTACAACAACACGAGAGTTTGGTCACTGAGAGTACAACATTAGAGGCTAATTTAAACACGGACGTTAAAGCATTGGATGATGGGTCGGTTATTACTGAAAGAGCGGACGACAAAGCAGATATGTCATGATACAAGCAGCAGTTACAAGGATTACATCACACATGTTGTGGATGACTAATATCACGCTCCAGTAAATGACCAGTATGTGTGCCATATATAATTAGCGAGGTAAATTTGGACCTGCTCCCACATAATGTCCTTGCTAATGAACAAAAGCATACTGATCAATCTGAACCAAGGTATGACACATATCTGTTGGAAAAGGTTGATAGCAATACCACTCCCGATTCAACAAATATGTGTCATAGGGGAGGAGAGATTGACCAGGATGCTAAACAATATCAAGCAAAAAGTCCTTTGCTTAAGGCTGAGTTTTTCAAAACAAAAGATATGGTTGAAAAAGAAGCTTATAATGAACTTTCAAATATAAGTTTCTACAACTGTGCACCCAAATCCAATCCACTGAAATTTCAAATGCAACCAAAGGAATGCACACCGACAAAAGTAACAAACATGTACAAACCATTCTGGCTCCCTGGTCCCTCTCGTAATTTAATGAGCATAATGAATTGAAAGCTCAGCTACAAGCCAAAACAATCAAATCAACCTTGAAGAAATCTATAGACAAAAAGGTGAAAGGAAGCAAAAGAGATATATCCTAAGGTTTTAAACATGACCATTGATGACTCCATCTGAAACAATGTAACATCAAATCAAACCCCCCCACAACAACACACACCCCCCCCCCCCCCCCCACCCCCCCCCACTGAATGTTAAAGTGGCTAAATTACTTAAGGAAAATGGCATTTAAAACAGATTACAAAGAAACTTTATGATTCTATAAAAGGACACGATTCAGTTGAAAGATCATATGACTCAATGATTGTCAATAGTAAATAGTAGACTGTTGAAAATGCTGATTTAAAAGCTCAGATTCAGGAAAAGGTTTTTGCGAATGCAGCATTAAAAACGAATTAAGGAAGTTAAAAGTATTAAAATGGATACTAAGTTTGCAAAACCATCAATCTTGGGAAAACCGGTTTTACAACCACTCAGAAACCAATCAGTTGTTAGACAACCAAATGCGTTTTAAAATCGGGGAACGGGACCCAACTTTTCAAAACCACGGTTTGCCTCCCAAGTTGATGTGAATAACGTTTTGTCAAAACCAGTCACTCCTTATTATTTGCCTAAAGTTCGAGAATATGTGCTTGCAAAACCTCATCACGTGATTGCACCTGGCTCATCTAGGAATAGTCAAGAAGAATATGGTTCAAATGATATGGCTCATAATCACTATATAGAGGAAGCTAGGAAAAAGACACAAGAAAGAAATAGGAATTCAAAATCTAGTGTGATGCATACTACCCCCCCCTCACCCCGATCACCCCCAACACCCCCCCCCCCCTCACACCTAGGCAATTATCCTAGCAAACCACAATACTAGGAGAGTAACATCAAAATATCTAGGAGTTTAGCCCTCTGTATACCAAATTAATGAGTATGTGTGAAGATCGTGTAAAAGAATCGAAGCGCTAGTAAGTTATCGACTAAGGGCAACACTCACGTGGATTGTGACTTTGATTGCATTGATATTGTTGACTTGTATGATATTATGTAAGGATGTAAGTCTGCGATAGTTGTATAGATTGTAGTGTAGATGATGATACTGGTGACTCTTGTATGAGTTCTAGTATCGCGTTTGTTTGTGTGCTGATAGAGAAGAGTAAACTCGCTGTTCGTTTCTGGGGAGTCGATTTCGGATTTGTTCATAAATAGATCTTTATAGGCGCAGAAATCATGATGATTTGTATAACAAAGTTGTCCTGGAATAAGGTGAATTTCTGTGCTTAATGTGTTCAGTCTCACCCAAGATCAAAAACAACAATCCCGTTGAACCATAGAACCAACACTATCGTAAACCTGGGTACGCGACACTCCGGTATAGGAAAAGGTTTTCTTCTCAATAAGTCTTCGCTGTGCATGAGAACCACACACTCCTAGATCTTGTGTTAGGTGGAACAACGGGTAAGAATGTTTCAAGGACTGTTAGTCTCCTGCGTGTTGAGGATACCCTATGGAAAGGTGTTAATAGATAAGCATATAACCCAAAATGTTGACAGTGAACCTCAAGATATGCGTTCAAATGATGATATCATAACCCATTTGAATGCAGATCAAAACTCTCTTGTGTGTTAGTGCCAGGTACTTCTAAACTCTAGTGCAGGTTACATCTGTCAATCCTTTAAAGGGAAGACTCGGAGTTTGTGGGTTACGCAAAAGACTGATATCTCATACGTCAGGAGTTCAAGGAATTCAAATATGAAATGATACGTTCATCAATGACGTTTTTGACAATAAAGTTCAGGCTCGTTCCTCATCTTGTGTGAATGTTATTGATCTCAAAAATGGTTCAAAACTCTCGTTCTTATGTGCGAATGCGTCTGTTGGCATCCTCTTCAAGCCCGTTCCTTAAAGTAAAGAAAGGTGTTCACTTCAGAGAACAAGGAGACGTTGTTGTGTCAGTGCATTTATCCTTGAAATCGAAAGAGATGTGTTTTTTCCGGATCATAGGCTATTTGGTGATGTGAACTAAAACCTTCTAAGTTTTGAGCTCATGGTTAATGGCTTGTAATCAAATGTTAGATGCAACCCCTCTTCAGACAAAAGGAAAATGTCCGTGTTAGTGCATTATCCTTAATATCGAAAAAGAGAAATCTTTTCGGTCTGATGACTTACTTTCGAAACACTCAAATGTTTGTTCAACTCAAGTCGGATGGCTTTCGTTATTATTCTGTACGAATCCAGTTTTTCAAAGAAAAGGAGAGTGTACGCTTCAGTGCGCTTTATCTTCAAAAGAAGAGAAATCTTCTTGTGTTCCCCCCCTCCCCCCCCCCCCGCCATTTCTCATTAACAAGCTTCATATTTTCCCATGCTTGTTTGTTAGTTAAGTGGACCAACGTACATCAGCTGGTATTATAATTCACTAGATCAAAAATGGCAATCGCATATGCAATTTTTGAAGGGGAGAATAGTGAATTAAATGTGATTAAAATGGTTTACTCGGTGATGATCCTCGAAGGCCTTAGAGTTCACTCCGGGCATGACAAAATCATCCCAACCACCCAAGGACTTAGCTTTTGGAATTAGGTAAATCTATCAGCCTTAACTGAAGCTGTAAGAAGATGCTGTTGCAAGAGACGGAAAGAAAGTTCTGCTACTTCATGCAAGAATTGTGTCTGGACCAGACCCTGAGCCCATGCAAGAAGACTAGATTGGATCAAACTTTGGAAAATTACATGTGTCTCTTGCTGGACCAAACCCTGAGCACATGGATGATGAATCTTCGCTCGAAAGCTCTACAAAAGGTTCATGAAACCTGTAGCTCATGAACAGTATACAGAACGTGTCATCGAAAAAATCCAGAAAGTCATTCTGGTTCTATGTCTTCATGAAAAACTCTCGATGACAATTATAACTTTTGGAGGATCAATTTCTTATGAAAACTAACCGAAGATGATCATGGGAGGAAATCTAAAAGTTATAAAGAGTCTGATTCCACCTGACCTGTGATCAAGTCATCAGACAGTACGTCAAATCTCCAGTGATTGCTCCCTTCACAGATGTTCTCTTCTACATAGCAGTCGTCAATGGTCACTCTCACCAATCAAACGGAAGCTTCAACAATCATCGCAATCTTCCCTGAAATCAACTCCATTCACCTCCCTTCAGCTAAGAGTGGCAAGATTGGAGCAAAGAGTGTTGAAGTCAAGAAGACTGACTCTCTGCCGATGTTTTGGATTCAATCAAATCCCGATAGTTCCTACGGGTTGTTGATAAAACATCTAGGAACAAAACTTAGATGATGCTCTCTTAAGATTCGCGAAACAAACCACACTACAGATTTAATCGTGAAATACTTTCGCTGCATGGCCAGAGTCCATCAAGAATCAAGAATCTGAAAAGATCCAAAAGGAGTTATATCTTTTTTATAATCAAAAGGGAACAGGTGAGGATAAACAAGATTTCAACTTACTCCATCAGGTCAACAGACAAGGGTGGCTCTTGAAGAAATTTGATCTAAAGGAGTGCTCTCTTCAAACACATGGAATATGAACAAGAACTGCAAACAGAAAATCCTGCAACTCACCATTATACCATGCTCTTATGGAAGCTTTAATAGCAGGATGAAGATGACCATGGTAAGGAAGTGGCAGTACATATGGTTAAGGACCAAAGAGAAAGCATGATAGTGATGATGAAGAAGACGATGATGATGATGAAGGCCCTTCAGCTGGATCAAACCAGGGTAGGTCAGCAAAGAGAAGAAGACCCAAATCTATCGCTTCTGGGTCAGCTCAGCCTCCTTAGAAAGATGATCACCAAAGTTCAAAGAAACCACGGGAGTCTGATGCATCTGCTTCCATACAACATCCAGCTCTTACCTCAATTGGATGGAGATCAGGACACAAGAGATGATGTTGTTAACTCTCTGATGCATATGCTTCCAAACAACATCCAGATCACTGACACAAGTCTAATGCATATGCTGAATCTGAACCCGAGCCTACACAAAGAAGACAGTCTGGTATTGCCTTTCTGTGATTCCTTTAATTGTGTCAAAGAAAGAGGTCTTCTAATTAGTTCTAAGAAGCTCTAAGGGTATTCAAACTCTTACTCCTGTTGAACAAGAGGCTGCTGACTTAATGAATCTACTCAAGGAAAGCAGAAAATGAGCAAGTGACAAGCCTGGAACTGGAGGATCAAGAAGGATCTGGTAACATACTAGGGGTTCATGTTGAGTCCACAGTCATCCTAGAGCCTCAGTGAAGGAAATGGATCCATTGCCAGGGGTTCCTATGTGGATAAGCTAATTCTTTAGTGGGACGAGAGGTTGGTCAGTGGAACATTTTGACAGAGATGATAATGCGGGGGATGATAATGAGGAAAACTAAGCCTGATCTCTGAAGAATATATAAGTAAATGATGAAACCAGGAAAAAACTACTATTTTATAATTCGAAGTTGGAATCCAATGGTCAATGTTTCCTATCCAACAAGTCTTCTTCATCTTTTCCTTTATGATACTTCAGTCCTTACGATCTCTCATCTCCTAAACCAGTATCTCCTCCCTGTCAAGAATCATTCATTATAACTTTCACCACCAACATCCGCACTACAGCAGAGCAGTTCAGTTCTTGAAATGGTTAAGTAATGGCTCCTGTACAATTCAGTTCAGGACCCGCTCCTATCCTGTTGATGCCCTGGTCCTATAAGTTCAGGGCTCGTACCAATCCGGCTTCCATGCTATACCATTTGCACTCCACGAATAAAGATATTGGAGTTGCTATTCTAGCACCATGTTTGGATGTGTATTTTTATCCAAAGGGTATACGTCAGAAATTCCAATCCCGGTCATACCTACAGGTAAATCGGTTGTCTATTCGCCATGATCTGGACGCACATTCGGGCAGCCATACTTTTTTTCCATTGGATCATCATTCCTCCCTCAGTTCATCATGGTTAGCAGGTGAGCCTTCCTCTGAAGTGAATCCCGTTTGATGCAAGCTGATCACGTAAACCATTTGTTATTGTCGTTAGCCCCAGGTCATTAACTCTGAAGCTTCAACTCTGGGGAAATCAAATTACTGAATCCAACCAATCCACACTCAACTCATAACATATCCGGGAAATGGACTGACTCTCATCGTATTGTTAACATCCATGGGAATCCCTCTAGGACGGTATCCCACTAGTAACAGCTTTGCTCGGATGCATTGTGGTGTTTCTATAATTCCGTACTTTGTCCAAACAGTCGAACCGGAAAAAACTTTTCAATCTGCAGCTACTGATTTAAGAATGCTGGTTTCAACGCCATGCAGGGTCGAATCCTTGATGAATTGATTCGTCTGGGCGTTTATGGGAATGAGTACCACCTCCAGACAGTGCCAATGATTATTGCTTAAGTGGATTTACAAGGTGAAGCTTGATGAGTATGGTGATGTATTGAAAAACAAGGCACGTCTTGTAGCAAAAGGATTTCGTCCAGAGGGAATAGTTCTAGATTTTGAAGAATCATCCGCCCTGGTTGCTCGTCTTGATGCATTCAGGGTTTTTCATTGCCTATGCCGCCAGGACAAAAAAACATGCAGTTTATCATAGATGGCGGTGAAAACTGCGTTCTTAAATGGCGAAGCTCAAAGAAGATGTCCTATTCACACCAGAAGGAAGGCTTCGTTGACACAGAACGTTCACATCATGTCTATCGTATGAAGAAAGCTACTTTACGGGGTAAAAACAGGCTATCGGGCATGGTATGACACATTGTACAAAGTTTCTTCTGGCCTAGGATTCTACAAGTCATGGGTCGTCGATCCAAATTGTTCATTCGGAAAAAAGGCAAACACACTCTTCATTGATTCAAATATATGTTGATGATATCTTTTTTGCTCGACAGACCCCAAAGATTGTGACTGTTTTTTATTATATGAAATTGAGTTCTAAATTTGCAAATGTCGATGAATAGGTCAAATATCATTTTTCCTTAGGCTTCAAAATCTCTCAAAATCCTAGAGGCATTTTCATTATCAATCTAATATGCAAATGAGTTTTTAAAGAAATTTGGATATTCCATAAAAGTGACCCTGTTGACACTCGTATGGTGGATGGCGAACAAAACTGGATGAGGTTCTCTCAGGGGGGACTCCTGTTGATCAGACTCATATATCGCAGCATGATTGGGTCCCTGTTGTACCTCACAGACACCAGTAGACCTGAACCTTGTTTTTGGTTATGTGCATGTGTGCTAGTTATCATCTTGGCCACTAAAAAAGCACCTTGAGGCAGTTAAACGGGTCTTTCGCGGAGTATCTCCTAGGGAACCATAATTATGGGTCTTTTGGTATCGAAGGACACCGCAATGGCAACTAACCGCTTAGCAGATGCAAGATCATGCTGGTTGTCAGGACACTCGCAGAAGTCATCTGCCGTGCTCAGTTCCTTGTTGACTAGTTTAGTCAGTCTGGTCATCAAAGAAACTAAACTAGCAACGTCCATCTCATCTATCAGAGGCCGAATACATGTCGATGTTGGTTACTGCTGACCAAAACCTTTGGATGCGGTCTCAGTTATCAGATTTGGCTTTGCTTACTATCGCATCCCTATGTTCTGTGTAGAACAAAGAGTGTATAGATCTTTGCTGTGGGGCAAACACGTTCAGCCCTCAGGTCTAACACATCGACATCCGATATCCATTTATATCAGAGAAACAAGTGAAAAAGGAGTGGTTGAGTGTATTTTGTTACGGACAGGAGTATCAATACTGGGGATATTTTCGCACTATGGCGCTTCCAAGAGATCGATTTGAGTGCATTCTCCCATGGCTTGGGCATGAAGTGTATAAAGCCATGAAACACTCAAAAGTCTTCAGGATGATCATGATGAGTAACGGATTGGCTTCATGTATCATTTGTAAATATATAAAACTAGAAAAACACAAAAAGATTTTCATTTTTTTTATAAAACTTTTCAAAAAACAAAATAACAAAATATTAAAATCAGAAATAGCAAAGAATATGTTTTTTCATGACATGTCTTCCTTGCATCGATAATATTATACGGCGTTATAGGAAATGTCAATTCAATAATGACACGGTGCTTGTAAAAAAAGTTCGAACCAAGAAGTTTAAATGTTTTTCTAATACATGTCACATAAATGGTTTGCAGTTATTGCAGATGACATACCCGGTCTTCAAAATGAGGATAAGCACTGGTCGCAACAAAAGACGGGTTGTTTCCTAACATCGGGTGTTTAAGTTCTCCCATGGGCCATGGATATACGTCATATCGTGCACCCTCAATCTAATGTCACGACTTCAGTGCATTATTTCTTGTATAAAGAAGAGAAGGTCTTCTTTTTAACCAAATAAATTTATTCTTCTTATGATTCTTACAAAATTTATTTGTGTTTAACAGGTTGCCCGTCAAAAATAAAAGTGTTGGTCTTTCAAAACGTAATAAGTCATCTTAGTCTCTCATCAGACAAAAAGATTTTTTAATGAATTTTCTATCACTCAAACAATATCTACAAACTCTTTAAATAGAGACGGGACATTTATTTGAGGGGGAGAAATGTGCTACATATTTACTTTTCAGATTGATCTTTTTGAAATATTCATGGGAGTAAAGGAAAAGGGTTTGACAATAACTAATTATGATTTAAAAGAGGGAGTTTATTGAATTTTAACTCATTTAGACTTTAGTTGTTTATGTGTCTTTCAACCTTTAGGACTTAGAATGTAAATTTGGCATATTAGGTTACTTGCTTAGTTTAACATACATAGTAAAAGGTTCTACGATTGAAAGTGGTATAAGTTTTTATTAACCCGGACGATTTTTTTTCTATCAAATATATCTGATTTCATTAAATCAAGTTCGGGTTTAATCATTTGAAAAGTGTTTTAAGTCAATTCTGAACTAATTTTACGTCACTTACTACAATTCTGATTTTCAAGAATCTCGGCCCACTCGATAAAATACAATAGATACTTTAAAATAGATACGGGTCTTTGTTCGAGGGGGGGGGAGGGAGAAAGTCTGTTTTCGAATTATCTTCAACATGTCACGGTAATTATTGAAAAAGTTTTAACTTTAACAGACAATGATTTGAGCGGTGGAGTTTTACTCCAAGGGCTTCATTTGTCATCAAGTTTGTTAACTTTAGAGCTTAAATTTAATTTTCAAGATTAGTGACTTAGGCTTATACTAAACACAGATCAATATTGCCAACACCTCATAGTTTTAAAAGGCTTAGGTTTGTTTGGAAATAATTATGTAGTTTTAGAAGCCTTGAAGTTGAAGATATGTTTCTGATTCGATTAGTATTTACCCTATCAGTTAATCTCTAAGCTTACTTTCAAAGGAGTATAATGTATTGTCAAAAGATGGTTACACATAGGTTTTTTGATAAGTATGATGATTCTTTAGATTAGTCATTAACTTGCAGGATGAAATGTTTACATCGGACTTAGTTGACTTAGGTATTATCATTTCGGGATGTTTAGAGGGTATATGGTTGACATACCGGACTTAGCTAACTTGGTGTTTCAATTTTTTATCATCATCTTTCTTGTTAAGGTGAAATACGCTATTCAGGGACTTTAATTGACTTTGATGTATGATTTTGATTTATTTGTGTTCTTCGAATATTTTTGTGTTCTTCTCAAGAAAGGATTGCTGGTTCGGGGGAAAGCTAAGTCAAACTTGCATTCTGTAGAGTATTCGAGACGGACTACAGATTTGCTTACATGGACAAAACTGATATGCCACTTTAAGTGTAAATATTTAACGGCCTGTATTAATACACAATCTTGTACATCGTTAAGTAGTTTGGTAATCAGTGATTATGTGTCAAGTTTATTGAATTTTTCTTGCAGTTTCTGTTAATCTCAAATAATTTATAAAATCTTCATACTGACAAACAGGTCCTCATTAATTGAGGCCCGGGAGCATCATTTATAGGTCTCCTAATATCGGCCTTGTCTTTATCAGGACACACATTTTTTCCTAAATTTTCTAACATATTTAAATAATTGAGATCCTAAATCTCAAGAGGCGGTTTCGAAAATTTTTGATCAGGGGAGGAGAATGATGATTTAAATATTAAATCTGATAAAAGTTGTGAACCTATTAAGACTCAAGCATCGGTTTTCCTCCCTTCATGGCCAAACAATTTCGAATATCGACGCACATTTAGGGGGGAGCAGTTTAATAAATTAATTCAAAACATTCAAGTACATGGCTTTGATATATATCATCACAAGTACCTGATTGATTTTCAAATGGTTTTTTTATGGCAAAATGAACTGTATCGAAAGGACCGACCCTTTTCTTCTTACTTTTCGGAGTTATAAGGATGGTATGGTTAGGTACATGTTCCTACGATCCCGCCAGAGCCGGAGGGATCTACCCAGGGACAATCCACTTGTTAGTGGTAGATGTCCTTAGGTATGATTACAAAAGGAGTTATGTGAGAATAAGGGAATAGTGCGGACTGAGATGAGCTAGTACTGGAATAAACCAAACAAGGTACTAGTAATGAAGTCTTGGTAACGGGAATTGAAGGGGTTTGAAGAATGAAAAAGAAAATGTTAAGATAAAGGGTTGAAAGAATGCAAGCCCTCCTTAAACATTAGGCTGATACCGGGTTCACTCATATGCTTGTCAGAATCACATGGTTGATTGCTGACCATTGAAGACAAGTATCATGGACCCAGTGATACGCTGCACAACCCTCCCTAGCCACTCAAGATCCCTCAAAGGATTCTTGTTTCATTTCTCACGGAGATCAATACATTTTATCGTATCCATCACTCGAGTAGATGATATTGAAAAGGTGGCAGTCCGCTCCAGCCTCCGACTACCAAAAACCAAAAATGCACTATTGAGTCTAGAGCCATGAGATCATCCAAAAATCTCGTTAGGACACTAATCCATATTGTGCTTGTTTCTCACACACTGTGACAACAAGTAAAGATTTTAAGAGTCCTTCGCATTATCTCATGTATTGACCAGAACATCAAGCAGTGATGAAGTATTCACAATGAAGATGGATATCATCTTGAGCCAACATTTAACAAGCTCTTGGTAAGGTGGGACATGTGCGATCCCTCTTGAGGATCAAGCTTAGTGACAACTGGAAAGAAACGATGTGCGATTCTTAATGAATCAAACTTGATACCAGGACGTGAATTGACGAGTAAGTTTTTGGAACAAAACCTTCCGATGTGTTCAACTAACTGAATTTTCTAGCACATCGAATGTTGTATATCTTTCAAAACAAATTGCTTCTGATGAAAATTTGATCCTTTAGATTATAAAATCGTGAGTGTCAAAAAACTCTTTCCAGAGTGACACGCGAATGATTTTCAAATCAATTTCTATTATTTAGTGGGTTTTAATCCAATGGTTCACTCATTTATGTGCTATTGTTTAATTTGAGACGCTCTGTTTGAGAACGGCTAGTGCAGCTAGCGAAAAACCCTAGTCAAGGAGATTCTTTGGAATTCTACTGATCACAGGCGATAGTAGTATTTATATCTGACAAACGGGGAACCGTGGTTCTTGAACCTTATTTTCAACGAAAAGTGAACATGTAGCAGCGCTCAGCTATGGTAGAATGTTCTGTGTTCTTATCATTATATCTTAGTACAGGATATGAATCTGTGTCGCTGCATGACCTGTAGTAGGTCCCAGTTCAGTCTGCGTTTCTTTAAGTTGGTTCATTTAGCTCGTTGTTCGTTTGAGAATCCAACGCTCGTGTTGGTATTCGTAGGCGTGTTATCATAAAACTGAGTGCGCATGCTTGTGTCTGTGACACGCTAGTTGACGTAGTGAGTGCATTGTCTGAATTCACAACCCCATGCTCTACACTTCATTATTCCTAATCAAAGACATCATGATAGCTGAAAGATTTACAACACAGCTGTTCGCTACTCTGATGCTGCTTCAATTGATCAAGAAAAGTGTGAGGCATGCCGGTCGGAAGGTCACAACATCACTGGAGGCAATACTTCTACAACAAGGATGATTTCTAGTTGAGTATTAAGAAGGTGATGTACGCTGGTCTGGTGTGAGTGGTCTCTGAATAGCAAGTACGTCAGAGTGAGTCATGCGATGCAAGTCTAAGGAACAAAGCTCAAGGATCATAACAAGCTTGTACTAATGGAAGTCAATGAAATGAAGCATTCAAAGTATACGGAGCTAAAGTCCAGTAAGAAAAACTCATAGAATGCTAAAATTCAAATTGTATTTTCTGGGTGTGACTCCTTTTAGGGGAGATTGTTGGATAAGAATAAGTCTGCGGTCACCCTGCTTTCTTACATTTAAGCATAGCTCATAGTTTTTTATTAGTAATGTTTTCCCAGACTGTTATGGTGTGGGCCGGGGTCTTTACACACCTGTAAGCCACCACCATAGCCGTTTTATTCGGGGCATTTTGTGTTAAGAACTATGTTAAACCGCTCCACACATGGAGAGGGTGTTGGAAAATATCATTTTGACACACAAATTAGTGAATGTTTTCTTCTCTAGTTCTCTCCCAACCATTTTTCTCTCTCTAACTTTCTCTCTCTAAGATCATAAGTGTGTGAAATTAAGAACCTACAGTGACCTAGCCTTCTATGCCAAAGTTTAGATTCATTAGATGTGGCTTTTGCAAAAAGGCAAGTTAACCCTCCTTTAGGAATTATGTTCTTAAATTCAAACAGGTATAGCATATAGATTCTTTCTAAGAACTCTAAGTAAAACTTCTGATTATCTTCAATTAATCTTAAATTAATAAAGTTGGTCGATAAACTCAATACATCAGTGTCATTAAAAAGAACATTATTCTTTTTATCACACATTTGTGAGACACTAAAGAGATTAAACTTTAACTCTCTCACAAAATACACATTTTCAAAATTTAGATTACCAGTTTTAATGTTACCTTTTCATGTGATTTTCCCTCATTTGGGGGTTCCCTTCAAAAAGACAACATATCTCCTCATCTATTTCTTCTTCCATAGTTTGTAAGATATGGACATGTTCCTAGTCATGTGTCCTTGTGCATTCCGCACTATCAATCACTCCTTGATCCTGTAAATCCATTTATGGATTGCCCTGCACATTAGATAAGAAAATCAGTTTCTTTTGGGGACCCAAGCCATCACTGACTTGGATCTGTCTTGTGCATCAATATAATCAAACTTTTTTAGGGTGATTGATGCACTGTTATTTTTAGAAAACTATGGTCTTAAAACATTAGTCTTAGAGAGACATACCTAAAACCCAACAAGCTAAGGCCTTTAACAGCATTAACATTATTTACACCTTAACAGCAATTAACTATTGCTTTTGGCTCTTATCTGGGTCCTAGCAGTATTAAGATTTTTACCCATGTGATTAATTTACTGTCTGACAAGGAACAAATGATTAACCGTTACAAAGCAATGTAATGGTTCGTTCAAATCATGGTTAAGTTTTTTTTCGAATCATGTTTTAGTTTTTTTATTTCGTGCGCTTATATAACGTTTTTAATTTATGAATAAAAGTTTTTATGTTAGTATGTCTTACATTTTTATAAATTTCGTACATTTACGACACATATCCTGACCCGGCTGGTAACGTCTAAATAGAATTTTTGTAGCAGATTAAGGTGATATGTGTCATATAAATAACCTAGATTTATGAAGAAATGATTTTTAACACAATGGGAATATTAATTAAACTTGGTTAACATTTTAAATCATCAAACTTTGAGCTTTTAAGTGATCCCGACACGAAAAGAAGAACCCGAGCCCTCCTACGATCCAAATTCGAATAAGATAAGCCATAGGGGGGAGATGGCTATTTTCTAGCAACATTGTCTCAACCTAGTACTCATATATTCTTCCACCACCTCAAACCATCATTCATGCACTCATTTTGAAATCAAGCACACACAAAATATCTCTCTCTCTATTTCGGATGAGCAACACAAACCACAAGAAACATTTGATTTTTTTAAAGATTACCAAGAACACGGGGTTAAAAGATCGATAGTGGGTTGATATTAGATAGACACGGGTTATAAAAGTTAAGGTTTTTGGGTCTCTTCTTGCGTCAAAACCGAACCGGACTCGCCAAAATTGTAAGTTTTCTAAAATTGAATAGAGAGACAAGTAATTACACCTTTACATTTATGGCCTTGCTCTACATGTTCGTGCGATGGTGGCAGCAACGGAGCCAACAACAATTCAGAATGCTATACTAAAAGTTGGAATGCTAACCGATGAGCCAATTAGGAAGGGAGCGTTCAAGAAGATTTCTGAGAAGAAATGGAATAATGGAGAGCCGAGTAGGGATGGAAATGTTAGAGATGATAACAAGAGGTCTAGGACTGGAAGGGCGTTTGCTACAATCACAAACCCTGTTAGGAAGGAGTACACTGGTACGGCACCCAAATGCCCAAACTACAACTATCACCATCAACCTGAGGTGCCCTGTCATTTGTGTACAAAATGCAACCGCTTCGGGCACATTGCCAAGGATTGTAGGGTGGGGCCTAGGGTAGTGAATCCCCTGAATGCTAGAAACCCGACTGCTTTTCGCGAAGTGTGTTTTGAATGTGGTGGTACTGACCATTACAAGGCAGCATGTCCTAGGTTGAACCGAGCCCCAAGACCGGGAGGAAACCGTCCAAATCAAGTGATAGTTGTCGAGGGAGGACAAGGTCGTGGAAACAATGGCAACTAGGTACGTGGAAGAGCTTTTGTGATGGGAGCAGAGGAGGCTCGCCAGGACCCAAACATAGTGACGGGTACGTTCACTTTAAACAATCACTCTGCTACAACTCTATTCGTTCTGGTGCCGATTATAGCTTTGTTTCCACTACTTTCATACCTTTGTTAGACATAGAGCCCAGTAACTCACGTTTTAGTTACGAGATCGAAATAGCTAGCGGTCAACTGGTAGAGATCAATAAGGTTATTCGAGGTTGCAAACTAGAGATAGAAGGTCACATCTTTGATATCGACTTGATACCGTTCGGATACGGAAGTTTTGATGTAATCGTAGGGATGGACTAGTTGTCCAGGCACAAGGCTGAGATTGTTTTCCATGAGAAGGTAGTTAGGATTCCACTACCAAACGGCGAAATGATTAGAGTCTTAGGAGAAAGGCCAGAAGAGAAGGTGAGACATTCTAAGAGTGCAAAGGTCAAAGAGCAGAAACTGAAGGACATAGTTGTCGTTACAAATTTTTCCGAGGTATTTCCGGACGACCTATTAGGCTTACCCCCATCCTGAGAAATCGAATTTCGTATCGACTTAATCCCTGGAGAATGCCTGTCGCGCAGTCTCCTTATCGTTTGGCGCCCTCTGTAATGGAGGAGTTGTCGAGTCAACTCAGAGAACTCCAGGACAAGGGTTTCATTCGACCAAGTTCATCGCCATGGGGAGCACCAGTATTATTCGTCAAGAAAAAGGATGGTTCATTTAGGATGTGTATCGACTATAGAGAGTTGAATAAGATGACCATCAAGAACCGTTATCCCCTTCCAAGAATAGATGACCTATTCGATCAACTGCAAGGATCACAATATTTCTCTAAGATAGACCTTCGGTCCGGATGCCATCAGCTGAGAGTGCACAAGGACGACATTCCAAAGACTGCATTTAGAACTCGATATGGACATTTTGAGTTCACAGTAATGCCCTTTGGTTTGACAAATGCACTAGCAGTATTTATGGACTTGATGAACCGAGTATGTAGGCCTTACCTAGACAAGTTTGTGATAGTGTTCATAGATGACATCTTGATCTACTCTAGACTCCAGCAAGATTGAAGCTGTTAAGAATTGTGAAGCCTCTAAAACTCTATCAGAGGTTCGCTCATTCTTATGATTAGCAAGGTACTACCGTCGATTCATAGAGAATTTCTCCAAGTTAGCCAAACCCCTTACCATTTTGACACAAAAAGCACAAGGAGTACGTTTGGGGAGAGGAACAAGAGAGGGCATTTTAGACCTTGAAGGATAAGCTTTGTAATGCACCTGTTCTAGCACTCCCCGATGGACCAGAAGACTTCGTAGTATACTGTGATGCGTCAGGTCTAGGACTAGGTTGTATATTAATGCAGAGGGGTATGGTGATAGCATATGCCTCTAGACAGTTAAAAATTCACGAGAAGAATTACACCACCCATGATTTGGAATTGGGTGCAGTAGTATTTACCCTCAAGATCTGGAGACATTGCTTGCATGGGACAAAGAGCGTCATATACACCGACCACAAGAGTCTCGAGCATATCTTCAATCAGAAAGAGCTGAATATGCGTCAACGTCGTTGGACAGAGATTTTCAGCGATTATGACTGCGAAATTCGCTACCATCCCGGTAAGGCGAATGTAGTAGCCGATGCACTAAGTAGAAAGGAGAGATTCATGCCTAGGAGAGTTCGAGCTATGAACATAACCATTCAGTCGAGTATCAAGGATAAGATACTAGCAGCTCAGAATGAAGCATCTGAGGCTTTCAATGCACCAAAAGAAATGCTGCGAGGGCTAGACGATCAGATGAAACGTAAGAGTGATGGAGCATTGTATTATCTAGATCGAATATGGATTCCTTTGATGGGTGATGTAAGAACCCTGATAATGGACGAAGCCCATAAGTCAAAGTACTCGGTACACCCAGGAGCAAATAAGATGTACTATGACCTTAGGGACATGTATTGGTGGCCATGAATGAAGAAAGATATAGCCCTGTATGTTAGAAAGTGTTTGACTTGTTCTAAGATTAAAGCTGAACATCAGAGGCCATCCGGCTTACTGCAGCAACATGAGATCCCATAATGGAAATAGGAGAGAATAGCTATGGACTTTATCACCAAGTTGCCAAGAACTGGAAATGGGCATGATGCAATCTGGGTCATCGTGGACAGGTTGATAAAGTCTGCTCATTTCCTACCCATTCGTGAGGACTTTAAGATGGATAGGCTAGCTAGACTCTACCTCAATGAAATTGTTGCAAGGCATGGAGTGCCAATTTCGATCATATCCAACCGTGATAGTCGCTTTACATCAAGGTTTTGGCAGTAAATGCAAGAAGCACTAGGAACTCAACTAGACATGGGTACGGCTTACCATCCATAGACTGATGGTCAAAGCGAGCGTACCATTCAAACTTTGGAAGACATGCTCAGGGCATGCGTCATGGACTTCGGAGGAAGTTGGGATGTTTATCTTCCATTGGTTAAATTCTCTTACAACAATAGTTACCATTCTAGTGTGAGATGTGCACCGTTCGAAGCTTTGTATAGAAGGAAGTGTCGTTCACCCATTCTGTGGGCAGAAGTAGGGGATGAACAATTGATAAGACCAGAAATCGTGCAAGAAACCACTGAGAAGATCTCCCAAATCAAAGATAGGCTTAAGACTGCACGTGATCGTCAAAAGAGCTATGTTGACAAACATAGGAAACCCTTAGTATTCAGTGTAAGTGATCATGTCCTGCTCAAAGTGTCGCCTTGGAAAGGTGTTGTACGCTTTGGGAAGAAAGGCAAGTTAGCACCTAGGTTTGTTGGACCATTTAAGATCATTGATAGGATCAGTCCAATAGCCTATAGACTAAGACTACCTCAAGAGTTAAATGGTGTTCATGACACATTTCACGTGTCGAACCTCAAGAAGTGTTTGGCTGACCCAACACTACAGATACCTCTGGAAGAGATCCAAGTTGATGCTAAGTTGAACTTTGTGGAAGAGCTTGTAGAAATCTTAGAGCGTGAGTACAAGAAGTTGAAGTGGAGTAGAATTGCCATCGTCAAGGTTCGATGGAATTCGAAACGAGGACCTGAGTTTACTTGGGAACGTGAGGATCAGATGAAACTCAAATACCCTCATCTCTTTAGCTCTAGCACTAGTTAAATTTTGGGGCGAAATTTCTTTTAAGGGGGCAGAATGTAACCCTCGCGGATTTTCTAGTCATGTAATGTTCTATTTAAGTCCTTTGACTTTTTGAATTTTACCGTTTTTCATTAGCAATTACCATGTTGACGGTAGTCAATCCATATTTTCTCTAGTTAATGAATCTCTTATTTCATATATTATACCTTTTTAGAGGTTTACAATCTTATTTGATCACTTTCCAGAAGGTTGTCCCGCAAACGGCTTAGAATGTCAAACAACGCGTTCTGGCATGTTTGTAAAAGTTCAATACTTAATTTAAACCAAACTAACTATAAACATATCGTGTGAATACTCTAAGTTCATGGAAAAGTATTTTTAAATCCAATAAAAATGCTAGAAAACTTCGGGTCACATTTTAAATCACGAGCTAAGGACTTTAGTTAACCCGACAAGTGACGGAAGGCACCTAGGATCCCCCTAGGATGCCACCACCGGTCGAACCATCTAGGGGACAAGGAGGCACTTTTTTAGGGCTTTTGTCTAAAGGAGGACATGCATATCTATTCCTTTTTGTCCTATTTTCTCATTTCAAAACACACACACAAATCTTTTTTCCTCCCCTCTTTCTCTCTTGTTGTGTCCGATCACCAACACACACACAAACACATAAATTTTCCAAATTTGTTCAAAAACATAAAGGATTGAGTGTTTCTGGGTTGATTCCAATAGGCGTGGGTATATAAAACACAACGTTTGGGTTGTCGGGTTCGTGTCGATCTCGTCTATTGATAGAAATAATGCCTAAAAACGTTATTAATATTTTTCGACCTCTCTACGTTTTGATAATCACAAAATGTAAAAACGATTAATGCAAAATTATTCGTAAACAAGTAATTAGTAGTAAATTTTCATTTTGAAAATTTAATCACTTGAAGGTATGAATAAACATATGTTTAATGCATTTCATGATCAAAGAAATTTTTATTCAACCTCACATTTTTTACATTTTTATATCTTTTACAAAATATTTTTAGATTTAGAAAAAATGTTTTATTCAAATAAATATTTTGAATTCAAATTTTCTACCTAAAAACGGCTAGAAATGTTCTAGAAAACACTTCCCCCAGAAAAGACAAAAAAGGGAGCGTCTGAGGCTGGGCGGCCCCCTTAATTATAAGGGTGGTCCCCTTAATTATTAAGGGGACTGGCACCCTATTTAAAGGGACCGCCCAGACAAATTGTCAGACCAGTTTTCCTATAAATACTGGACTATTCCCCACTGATTTTCTCACCTTTTGCACAAACTTTCTTTCTGTTCTAAATCAGTTTATACTATCCTATAATCCTTTGATCATTTAATCATAAAGCTTTGTTTCCAAGTGATCCAAACTTAATTCCTCAAGTGCAAGAGAAGAATACTTCTTATCATCAAGTCAGGAAGTGTTATAGTTTAGTTGGTATTGTTGTGAAATTGTGTTAGATCTTGTAAATCATTTGTGTATATTGTGAAGGTGTGTATTGTAGTTGTGTATAATAGTTAGATTGTGGTGATCATTGAAAGTATAGTTAGATCGTAGTGATCATAGTAAGTAGTGTTAGATTGGTGTGATCGTAGTAGTGTCTTGGTTGTGAAGAGAAGAGAAGTTGTGAAGTAAAGAGAAGTTGTGAAGCAAAGAGAAGTCGTGAAGTGAAGCAAAGTTGTGAGTTGTTGTAAAGTGGTGTGATTAGCATACAAGAGTTGTGATAGATTGGTTCTAGCTAGGATTAGAACTCGACATTTCGCTTAGTGTCGGAAATTGGTGTAAGCAAAGTTGTGTACGGTTTTCTTCGCCTAAAGGGAGTTTGTTGACATAGTGAAGAGAACTCTCGAGTTTGGTGCTCGAGGAGTGGAGTAGGGCGAAGAGGTGCTTCGTTACCGAACCACTATAAATCCTTGTGTTGTGGTTTGATCTTTCTAACTCTTATCTCTTGTCTTTCAATATTACTTGTCATTTATTTACTTACTTGTATTGTTCATATTGTGCACATATTGAGATCACATAAAGTCGAATCTAAGTTTTTATAAACAAACATAACATTAATTTAAAAAGCGGTAAACTATTCAACCCCCCTTCTAGTTTTCCACAATTGGTATCAGAAGCCACGTCAAACAAGATTTTTAAAATAAACTGTATTTTAAAACTTGAATCGATCTATGGAATCAGAAAAATATTTAGAAGGGCAATCTATGCAAAGACCACCACTATTTGAAAGTGATGAATTTATTTATTGGAAAAATAGATTCGAAACTTATGTGAAATCAAAAGATCTAGATCTTTGGCATGTTATTACCTATGGTGATTTTCCTCCTATTCAAAATAATCCCGAAACTAAAAAGGATGAAATTGTACCATTTGATAAACAAAACGATGATCTTAAAAAGAAACTTGCTAAAAATAATGAAGCTAAAATGGTGATTTATAATGCTTTACCACGTAAAGAATATGAAAGAATTTTTATGTGTAAAACCGCAAAAGAAATTTGGGATACTTTATTAATCACTCACCAAGGTAATAGTCAAGTCAAAGATAATAAAATAGATCTTCTTGTTCAACAATATGAACAATTTACGATTTCAGAAGAGGAATCGATAGATAATGGATTTGCTAGATTTAACACTATTATTACTAGTCAAGTCAAAGATAATAAAATAGATCTTCTTATTATCACTTGATGAAGGTTTTTCTAGCAAGAACTATGTTAGGAAATTTCTTAGGTCACTTCATCCTAAATGGCGCGCAAAGGTTACAACTATTGAAGAGTCAAATGATTTGACATCACTATCGCTTGATGAACTTATTGGCAATTTAAAAGTTTATGAAGTAATAATAAAGAAAGATTCCGAAATAGTTAAAGGCAAAAGAGAACAAAGTAGATCTCTTGCTTTGAAGGCTAAAAAGGAATCTAGTGATGAAGAAAGTTTGACTTTCGATAGTGAAGACGAAGAATACGCCATGGCCGTAAGAGACTTCAAGAAATTTTTCAAAAGACGAGGAAGATTTGTAAGACAACCACGCGATGAAAGAAAGTCATTCCAAATAAGCAAAGATGACAAAAATAGTAAAAGCGGGAGAAAATGCTTTAGATGTGGAGATCCAAATCATCTCATCGGAGAATGCCCAAAACCACCAAGAAACAATAATCAAAGAGCTTTCGTTGGAGGAACATGGAGTGATAGCGACGAAGATAAAGAGAAAACTTGTCTTGTGGCTCAAGCATCTAATGAGGTACTTTTTGAAACCGAATTTTTTAGTGATGACTTGTCGTCATTAGATGAAAATGACTTAGATAGTGAATATAATCGATTATGCAAATTAGGTCTAAAAGTCATGACTAAAAATAAATCACTAGAACTAATTAAAAATCAACTAAAAAATAAAGTACTCGAATTAAAAGAAAGAATGTCTCTATTAGAGAAAAACAAAGTAGTTAATCTTGAATGTAAAACATGTAAAACTCTTAAAAATGAAAACGAAAAACTCAAGGAAGAAATATCTAACCTTAATCAATTTAATAAAAGTAGTCATTCATTCAAGAAAATGTTAAGCTTTCAAAAACCATCCGGAGACAAATTGGGTTAGGATTTAATTCGGTCGAAGCATTAACGAGTGGGACTAAACAAATAAATTTAGTAAAATCACAAGAACTTGAATCTAAGTTTATTAAAGAAAAATCCGTAGAATTAAATTCAAGCCCTAAACCTAAATATATACTGGTTAACAATATTAAGTTCCCGTTGCAAGCGACGATGAAGTCAAAAACTTTTATAAACATTCATTAAAACCCGGTGTTGGATTTACCAAATATGAAATGAGATCAAAAACTCATCCTCCAAAAAAGATTAATAATTCTCACCCTCGGTCTAATACACCATAATCTAGGAGAAATCAAGATAGACAAAATTACTCTAACACTAATCATTCAATGTGGAATTAGTCACAACAACCAAACTATATTCCATGGGGAATTTGTCCACCATATATGTATCTAAATCAAATGCAACATATGCAAGGTATGTTCGCACTAAGAATGTAAAACCTATGAGATATTAGAGACCAAATGTTTGAATTATTATGTTATTTAAATTGATATGCTTGGGAATAATTTTGGTGCCCGACGAGTGGATTAAAGATAGTAGATGCTCAAAACACATGAGGAGTAACCGAAAGCTATTCTCTACATACAAAGTGTATAACGGAGGTAACGTTATTTTCGGAAGTAATTTATGTGGTAACATCATAGGCAAAGGTAAGATTTCTTATGACTCCCTAATTATTGAAAATGTTGAGCGCGTAGATAATTTAAAATTTAACTTGCTAAGTGTTGGTCAAATATGTGATAATGAGTGCAAAGTAATATTTACCGAACATGATAGCGAAATAATTAAAGATGAAAAAGTCATAGGTAGAGGATTTAGAAAAAGAGGATTATATGTGATGAAACTAGGAAATAAACCAAAAGATAAAATATGTCTTGCAACCTTAGACAAAAATTCTACTTTATGGCATAGGAGATTAGGTCATGCAAACATGCAATTAATTCAATCTCTAGTGTCTAAGGAGTTAGTTAGAAATCTACCTAAGCTTAAATTCGACCGGCATTTTTGTGACGCTTGCAAAATTAGAAACGAAGCTCATACTAGTTACAAAGCCAAAAATATAGTCTCGACGACTAGATGCTTAGAACTATTACACATGAACTTATTCGACCCTTTCGTCATACGAAGTTATGGAGGAAATCGTTATACCTTAGTAATTGTAGATGACTACTCTCGATTTATATGGACTAGATTTTTAGGAAATAAAACCGAAGCTTTTTAAAATTTGAAATATTTAGTAAAATGATTCAACATAGTGTAAATTAGAACGGATCATGGTCGGAAATTTGATAATGAAGTACAATTTGGTAATT